>CAKAOH010019815.1:0-75990 GCA_916701665.1 Sebastiscus tertius | reverse complement strand
ATCATAACATGGCAAACTGAAGCCCAACAGACAACAACAGCTGTCAGTGTGTCAGTGTGCTGACTTGACTATGACTTGCCCCAAACTGCATGTGATTATCATAAAATGGGCAATAAAAGCGCTCTAAAAAATATGTTTTTTTTAGTTTGCATACTTATTGTTTTGAGTATACTTTATTATGTCGCTTTTCTAGTCTGATCCCACTACATACTCATTTGGGATTAGTATGTTATATGGAGTTGGGATACAGCTTTAGTGTTGTATTTGCATTTATTAGTCTTTAAGGGTTTCATATTCACGAGTTTTGTACTGCAACACTGCGCTCCAATGCATTATCAAGTCAATTTTAAGTTACTTTATCTAAAAAGCCCATAACCACATATTTGTCTCAGAGGGCTTTGCAAATCGGTGCACACTCCCTCTATCGTTAAACCTTCAATTAGGAAAAGAAAAAAAACATTTAACTGGACTTTAACTGCATGTACAGAGCAGACAGAGGAAGCAGTAGTGAAATGATTATACGGAAAATGCCTACATCTCTCTAAGTCAAGGTCATGCATTCATTTTTGTGCTTCGGTTTCCTAGTGTATGTCTCGCAGCTCTGTCTGCTGGGAGGGCAGGTAGTCAGCTCACTGCTGAATAAACAAACATGAAGACCTTCCAGTGATGTGCATAAATAATACAGCACTTGGACGTCTAAAGCTTACTTTTAGATTAATAATATGCATCTTTAATTCATATCCCTGCTTGGTGTTGGAACCCAGACACTGATTCAAACAAATGACTCACTGCTTTGTCAAGTATTTCATGTTTTCGGGGGAAAAAGATGTGACAGAATAAGATAAGCAGAGAGAGGAGGAGGAAGAAGATTGATGGATATATATGAAATATTTTACAGTAAGTGTGCAAAGCAACAAAGACGCTACATAACGTCTTATTCCGGGAACCTCATCTATCCATGAGGTGTTTTAGAATAATACTGGGTCTTGGGGCTCATCAGCTCTGTGTAACCTTGCTCCAAGGTGAGCCTCATCCCCATTATAAAACAGAGCTCTGTGGTGGCTCCCACCAGTACTTACTGGCCAAGCTGCAAGGCAGCTCTCATTAGTATTGTCATGCACTCTCTGCAAACCACTTAGTATCAATCTAAACCTCCACTGGGTCCATATACAGTACAATAAAAGCCCACAATGGTGCCTGTGAGCAGAGATAAGAATGCTGCATCAGAGCTCTGACTGTGGAGATTTTTTTTATTGTATTCTTTTATTATTATTTTAACATCAAATCCCAAATATTCAAAAGCTCAAGACACTGAATCTTTGAGTCCATAGACACAAATAGGATGACATTTAAAAAAAAAAAGAATTAGTATAAATGGAAAATATTTGCTATCTTCTCAAATGTGAGTAGAAGCTAATTGCTGTTGGTAAGATGCAAGCATTACGTAGGCTCTGGTAATTTACAAGGGGCAGTTGGCATCATTTTTTTGACATTTTAACGACTAAAACATTGATGGATTCATGAAAAACAAAATAACAATAACACACTAACATGCTATTTAGTACGTTAAATGGGTATGTGAGATATTTTAGTATGTCTGAAACCTTAGTATGAGACCAATAGTACGCGAATTGCATGCTATTTACGGCGAAATATTACAGTATGCAATGCTGGATTACTAGGGCGGCATAAATATCCCACAATGCAATGCGGTAGCGACGACAACAACGTTCATATCAGACGTTGACTTGACAGCTCTGTAACATCAATAACACTTCAATTTAACTGTAAGTATAAGATTTCACTTTGCTTGAAGTAATATATATTTTAAATTAATTCAAACTTTCGCAAACTGTTGTTTTGGTCACATGAGGTTGCCACGGGTTACCATGGTTACACGTCTCCAACCGGCAAGATGTAAATTACTGCTCAGTGCATCTGAAAAGACACATACTACTGTTTATTGACACAAAAGTAGGATGAACGATTGTACACTTATTGGACATGTAGTGTATAGTATGTGACGAAGCCGGTACATTTTTACATTCTTGCCATGTCAAATTAAAACCAAAGATTATTGTATAGTTTACGGCTAGTTGAGGGACTGTTTCTACCTCACATCTAAATTCACATTCTGCAGCGTGGCAGCCCTCAGACTTCTCCATGGAAAACAAACAAGCACACATCATCCAGAGGCCTCCTACGGCCTCAGAAAAAAGAGCGATCATGAGACCGGCACGCTGCCCACAGAAGGGTAGCCGAAGGTCAGACCTGTGTCATATCCACTGACAGGCCTGCAGCTGACTGACAGACAGTGTTTATAGTGAAGGTAATGAGAGAGGGCAAGTAGAGGTGTGAAATATAATCTAATGGACTGGAGAGGAGGAGGAGGCAGCTAGAGGAGGTGGTGGTAGTGGTTTATGCCCTGCTGTGACCCGGGCAAGCTGGGAGGGGTAGGAGTGACAGACGTGACCTCAAGAGAGAGAGGACAAGCGGGGGTGAATCGGGTCAAGGTTAGAGGTACATCCAACGTTTCTCTCTCTGTCTTCTCCCTTTTCAACTCATTTATCTATTTATTATGCAATTTTTTTCCCCATTGTAATCTGCCCCAGATATTCGCTGTTTTCATTAAAGGTTATTGGGTGGGGGAAGGGCGTTGCTTGCTGTACAGTGTGGAGACATACAATATATACCGTACATGTTGAGATGTGGCTATACTTCATCGTCAGTGTGGAGATAGTAGAAGCAATAAAAACTTGATAACAAAAAAGAAGAAAGATTAAAGGGCCGGGACAAACTATCTAGCAAAATTATAACTAACATATGAACATTTCAAATGGAAATAATGTCTGTCCAGCATGAATAGTAGGATGTAAAAAAAATTATTTATCTCAATGACAATCCTAAAATCATGATTAGAATGTGTAAACAGTAGGGCTGTCAATCGATTAAAATATGTAATCGTGATTAAACGCATGGTTTTCCATAGTTAATCACAATTTATCGCACATTAAATCACTTTTTTTTTTAAATCTATCTTCAAGTATTAAATCACTCTCATCAACATGGGAGTGGGCAAATATGCTGCTTTATGCAAATATGTATATGTATATATAAATAAACAGACACACTTCCTATAATGTATCCATTTAAACTCATTTGCTTAGTCGATTTTAAGTTTCACTGACGGTTTGACACAGTTTAATGTGATCTCTTCATCATCTCATGTTGTTGTTGTTGTTGTTGTTGTTGTTGTTGTTGTGGTGAGGAACTCCAAGCCATTCTTCATGAAACATGAATGACCCCCCATTTACTGGAGAGACCTCGGTCGCCATTTGATCTCAACAACTACTGTATATATAATATGTAGAAACTGAGATTGAATGAATGAATGAATGGGAATAATAGTACATAAATATGTGCTCAAAACAAGTTAACAGGTGCTGTAGAGACACAAAACTCACCTGAGCTCCGGCTGTGTGGTTTCTGACCCGGGTGTCCAGGCGGCTGTGGAGCAGCTCCTCCTGGGAGTGGATCTGTTGCAGGAGCCTCTTGGGCTGGACGACCTCTTCTGCAGGAGGAAGTCTTCCTTCCAGACTCACACGATCCCTCAGACCTGCAGAGGACAACAACAGGAGGTTCAGTGCACAAGTAATAATAATAATACATTTATTTATATAGCACTTCTCAAAACAGATGTTACAAAGTGCTTCACAAGACAATAAAAGCAGATAAATAAAGTAAAAGATATAGTAACTCTTAAAACAGACAGGCTAGGATATGTAACAGTGTTGTTTTTTAAACAATATTTGTATTGAATTTTACATATAATAATAATAATATTAATAATAATACATTTATTTATATAGCACTTCTCAAAACAGATATTACAAAGTGCTTCACAAGACAATAAAAGCAGATAAATAAAGTAAAAGATATGGTAACTGTTAAATCAGAACATCACAGAACATATCAATAATAATAATAATAGAAGTGGTGAAATGGTATAGGACAAGTTGATAAGTGAGTGTTTTATGGGATCTGAATGTGACGTTCAATGTCTTATTTCTGCAGGATTCAACAGCTCCTAGTGAGCTGCTTGCTGTCACAGTGCAACAATTAGACTGGAGGCAATTGCATGAAAGAAAAACGCACAATTGCATGAAAGAAACGCGTCTTACCTGTCACGGTGCAGAGTGCACACACTGCAGCGAACAGCAGGCATCTCACAGCGAGCATGGTGCTCACATAGTCCCAGGGATGTCCTCGGTGCGGCGCCGTTAAATGAACGGAGAGGAGCTCTGAACGGAGCTGCAGCAGCTGCAGGGGGAGGACTGTTGTTGTTGACAGTGAAGACAAACACAACAGCGGGGTTCCTTCAAACGCGGTGCCCGCATTTCTCACCCAAAATCCCCGCCTGAAGCGCGTTAAAAGCCCCCTGAAGAGGCTCCAGTGCTCGGCTCCAGCAGCATGGTGATGGTGATCACACTCTCCTCTCTCGACCTGACTAGACTGAAGCTTGATTGAAGCAATGAGGCTGCAGGAGGAGCCCAATCTGGACAACAAGGAGCACGTGGGGCTTGACGGGGGCCCACCCACGCGCTTTGATGGGTCCAAAGCTCTGGTCCGGGGACCCAAAGGGTGACCCCCTGATAGTAGGCTACACCTATGAATCATGAAATATTGTATTTGTGTCAGAATTAGGATGCATATTAATTATTTAAATGAGAATGGAAATGTATTTTTTTTTATAATGCATTTGATATGGAGCTTTAATGTATTTTTTTTTCTCTTTAATAATCATCATATAAGCAAACCTGATCAAAAATTGTAAATTTCCACACATCTTTCCTCAATAAGCTTCATGAACACACAATTTTCTGCCAAAGTTAGATCATTTCTGTATTTCTCCCTGGTTTGAACTTTGCCGGTCTTCAGTTGGGAAGGTACAATAACACATGTCAGGATTTAGCAACGTTTGAATCACAATCTGATGACCGTTGGTGGGTTTTTCAGTTACGTTCAGTCAAATCTGATCAAAACAGACCCACAGACCTGAAGAAGTAGATTTGTTTTTGACTTTTAAACTCTCATAATAATAGTTTAAAGACGACCTATTAAGCTTTTGTGCGTTTTCCATTTCCTTTAGTGTGTTATATTGTTTTTTGTGCATGTAAAAGGTCTGCAAAGTTACAAAACCCAAAGTCCATGCCAAAGGGAGTTACTCTCCCCCATAGAAACACTGCTCCTAATGGACTGAAACGCCTTGCTGGAAGTACCGCCTTTTCTTCCGTAACATGGTGATGTCACCAAGTAACACATTTGACCTAGTGGCTAGTTTGGGACCTCAAACAAAGTTAGAGCAGAGCGGGAGCAGAGTCCGAAGAGTTTGAATTTTTAACATTAAAGCACACAAACAAGTTCTAGTAGAAACCCAAAATACAAGTATGAACCTAAAAATGAGCCTAATATGACCTCTATAAATATATTATACTTATATTATATATGAGATTCAATATTCATTCTTGACATTGGAAAACAGCAGCTGACAAAACAATGAACTTTCAGTCCCAACTTGTAAAAGAACATGGATCAGAAGTAGTTCTTGTTCATAATATACTGTAAATGTTCTAAACAAACATTATATGACAGTATATGACAACTGGACAACTCTATCTGTAGAGGAAGATCGTATGATAAGGGCTGGTGATTGAACTTTCACATTCAGTGTATATACAGTGTTCACAGAGAACTGTAAAACTGAAAAGTCTAATAATTCATTTAAATATATAACTAAAATGAATGATCAAACATGACTGTTGACTACAAGCCATCAACCCCCCACACAAAGTCTTGTCAAATGGGAGTCTGTGGATGGATGTGCCATGTGCTATAACCAGAATATTTGGTATTTTGAGCTTTTTGTACTTCCTGTTGGAAATTGCACCCCGCACAAGACACATTCCTTTCCAACAAAGTCTACACAGTACATAACAACCAGAAGCTGTCCTAAATTGAAGGGTTGGGTTGTTCTCCTCTCTGGTGACAAGCCGAAGATGTTTTGGCCGGGGTCACCCATACAAAGCATCCCTTCATTCAAACAAATCTGGATAGTCATGGGTTACGTAAGAAGATGAGATATCAAATATTGTTTGTGTCAGCCGGAAGCTGGCCTGATGAGCCAAACAGGACACATCGACCCACTGCTGCCCTTGCCTCATCCTTCCCTCCCCATCCAGCCCTCCTTTAGCCTATGAGCAGAGTCAGCATTTATGAAGAGGACCGGGAAAATTACCCTCAGCATACTCCCAAGTGTTCTTAACTTTGCTTTACCTGAACATTTTTCTGAACTATGCAGCAGGGAAATGTTTAAGGTTAAAAACATTTATTTAAAAACACTGTACAAGACTTCACATGTTCACACAGAGAACTGCTCGTCCTCCACATACTGTGCGATTTCTCTTTGCTTGTTGCATTCGGCATCTATTATGATGAGTCTTTAATGGCGTGTGATCTTACACTGCAAAAACCTGCCAAAGTGAAGACAATAAACCTCCCTGTAGCTGCAGCACACCACCGTGAAGCAGCTGTCTCCTCTTGATAAAGACAATCCTTTGGCTGACCTTCAGAAGGGCAGGAAAAGCCATTTGACATTAATCAGACAGATTTCTTTCTCACAGGTTGCGCAAGTCCTCCATGAACGCCTCATCAACGCCGGCGCAAGTGGGATCTGATCCAGACGCAGCACTTACAGTAATTGAGTAATGCCCCCTTCAGAAAAGCCTCATTAAATTCTCAATACCGCCATGTGTTCCCGGACATGGCTGCTGAAAGACTGCAGTCAGCACAACATACTGTACATATTGCTTTGGGTCCTGTGCACAAGGAGGAAAAATGATAATGGACGCTCTTCGAACTCATGGGAAGATGCATCTGCTAAGTAATATCTACTGCAACAAAAAATAAAAATCTGTAAAAATAGCTAAACATTACATCTTAGTTTGCACTAAATTTTAAATATTTATTCAGTGTACACACCATTGATTTATTTTGATGAGCGTAAGTGCTGCCCATTGTTTCTTGTGGTGGGATACGCAGCTGCAAAGTCAAAGACTTGCTACTCCAGGTGCATGATGGTATGGTGTCCACGGGATCCTTCCTTTCCATGCTTCTCATTCAATGTCTATGTAAACAGTTGTGCAGTGCATTCTGGTAGCGTGGCGACATGATTCGAGAGACGGGGCGTCGCGTTGGCCGCTCCTCATTTGCTTTAAGTTGAGGTCTAGGCTACTTTATGCAAATCAGGGTGTCCATCGCGACTCGCCGCCTCTGGAAACTCCAGAGAAACTTTTAAATTAACCGCTGTCGATCTAAAATGAAGACAGATTCAGCAGCTGCATGGCTTATTTCTCGCATTCAATGTTTTCAGAAATACATTCCAGTGATTTATTTTCAATATATAAGAGAAAAACGTTTCCAAACGAGCTGCCATGTTGGTTCTGGGTTTGAAAGCTGGGAGCAGCAGCCCACGAGGGAAAGCGCTCATACAATTGGGTGCCAAGTGTCTAGTGGCGAGTGAGGCGATCCCTCGCATCCAGTAATGCCTTTGTGGACATGTACCATTACACAGATTTAGTGGTTATTCCAGTTCTTTAACCTGACCGAGGCAATAACTATCAGTGCTGAACCTCAACAATTGGTACCACAGTCCTGGAAAACGCTGAGGGGTCCAGTGATGTTGCCGGGGCTGACGGCTGAAGCACTGTGTGTAGACGCGACTCGTAGCTGGTGTCGTGCATCCAGGTGCACGGCATGTGGAGGCGCTCGTTGTCACAGCTCTGTTCAGCGGGCGACAGAGGAGCAGCGGAGGTCGGCCCAAGCCGCGACAGCAGGCCGCAGTCCCAGTCGGAGTCTGACGATGATGTAGAGGCCAAATCTGGGATGAGGGCTGGCTCGATGCAAACTGAGGTGGAGTGGGATAGTGAACGCTGAGAGTCTTGACTGGAAAACGTGCTGTGAGATTTATGATAGGGGAACAGAAGTGGAGGATCACATGTCTGTGGCCGTGAAGGATGATTGGTGCAGCCGTGACCTAAAATGTCCATTTTATTTGGTGCGTGAGTGAAATTCTGCACAGCAGGAACACAATACATGGTAAAAGTCTGTTTTGAACCAAGCGTTTCCTCAGTGCATGTGAGCGAGACCTTTGGGTTAGGACAGGATTGTATTATCTGACAAGAGACTTTATCGAATAATAAACAGCCCTCAGGTTTTGCCGTAATGTCATTTTCTGGTTCGGCAGATATTTGTCCTTGTTCGGTCCAGCCACCACTGGAGCCAAACTCTGCTTTAATCCTCCTCCTTTTGCTCCGGCTGTGTTCGGGGCTGGCTGATCTGCAGCGCTTTCTGGGGTTTGGTGCCGTTGCTGACTGTCGAGGGAGGGACCGAGATCTACGTGACAACAGCATAGCACACTTCAAACCACTGGCTGAACACGTGATCTCGCGTTCTTGGTTTGATCCCTTTACTCCTGCATTTGTCAAAGCCACAGAGGGAAAAAGTGTTGTGAAGATAAGATCTGGGACAGAATGAGACCCACTTTCTGCAGTGTCCATTTCACAAGTGTGTCCTTCCACAGCCTCCTCTGCAGCGTACCGTTGAGGACTGAGGACAGGAGGCTCTGAGTGCGGCTCCATAATGTAGGAGGTATATGGGACTTGTGGGCTGAGGACCGGAGGCAGGGAGTAAGGGTCAGGGCAGGGGGGGAGATGTTGAGCATCGGGCTGCTGGCTGGCTGAGTTATCGGCTTGTGGTTCAGCATCTAAAACAGGCATGGCTGGACTTAAAACGTGAGTATGGCTGTCAGGGAACTCGCAGAAAGGCTGGATGTCCACAGGCGGAGTGGCTGGTGGATTTGGGATGGGAAACTCCGATGGGCTGGCTGGGCCAGAGGAAAGAAGACCCCTAGTAAGACTGTGAATATTGAATGATGAAACTTGTCTCTGCAGGGCCCGAACAGCATGCTCCGTCTCAGCATCCGTAAGAACCTCCAGTTCACAGATGGGAAAAGGAGTTGGTGGTCTAGGAAGAGGAGGACACAGAAAATATTAAAAATCCTCCATTTAAACACAGAAAAGGCATTGTTCTCCAGCGAAAAAGACGATTACAGGAAGTTGACAACATTAGGACAATGCTAGGTTATAATCAAAAACTCACCTGTTCGGTGTTTCATCCGATTGTTGAGCTGGATCGGGGTCGAATCCCGGAAGCATTTCGTTAATGAGTTGGTCCATCACATTGTAGTTCAAGGGATCCAGCACAAATGCACGATGCTGATCAGACTGCAAGTGCTGCAAGCGCCAACAAAGACAGACAGTCACAGATTGTAAATATAAGCCAAACAATGAATGCAAAAAATCAATTGTGCACCAAAAAAAGGGTTTCCACCTCCTCCAGATTAGTGAAGGGTTGATGACAGCATTCACAGTAAGACAGGTCCTTCTTGCGCGGCCGCCAAGGTGAAGGGCTACAGCTGAGTGGGGATTGAAGTTTGTCCTGAGTGCTGCTTTCAACTTTTTTCTTCTCCCTAATTTACAAAGAATAAACAATTATGATAAATCCTTTATAACAGACTTTTGAATCCAAACTGTTTGTCTGTACTCTTCAAATAATGGCAGCTAAACAAACCTTGTTTTGCTTTCTCCTTGCTCTGCCTGCTTTTCAAACAGAGGAGGAGGAGATTCAAAGGGACTGAATCGGCCCGAATACCACAGAGTGGGGAAGGTCATAGATTGCATATGCAAGGGCTTGTATTTCCTAGTTAGATAACAAAACACAATTTAATACAAAAATGTCAATAAAATAAAAAATATTTAAGCATCAAAAAAGTTACACATGAAAGAATTTAATTACAATGCAGTAACACAGGACATCTGAATGCAGATTGAAAAATATTATGACTATTATTATTATCATATAAAACTATTTCAATCCACTTTGCAAAACTGAATGTGAGATTACACATCTGAGATCGACCCCCGCTAGGCTAATATTCAAACGTTTCAGATGTCATGGGTTTTCTCACAGCAGTGGCCGACACACATTAGCCAGAGCACTTCAATTAACTGAAATGAGAGGGCAAATGAAAAGAGCTGTTAGCAGATGGAGATCCCCTGCAGGAACAGGCAGTGGAGCTTGCAAAGCCTTGTCGAATGGAAATCGTATCCGGTGGAGCTCCGGGCTCCTGGGGAGCGGCTTCACTGGGGGGGCTTGTCACGTTACACGACGGGACTCCTCAACGGGTTCAATTAGGAAAATCATCTGGGCTGAAATGCAAACCTTCACAACTAGCACCCAGTGGGGTAGGAAGGGCAGAAACACAGGGACAGGTCACTGCCACTCATTGTTGTTTCACTGTTGTTATGTTTGAACTGCAAAAAAGGATCTAATCTGATACGAAACAACCATCACATGAACCTGGGCAGGCCAAACAACTTCATTTCCCTTTGCCTTGCTGAATTATAGGTTGTCTTTCTTAATTAACTGGAATCAAAAACAGGATTAAAGCGGCTGTAACCGATATTTTACACTAACGTGTATCAGATGACAATGATAGTAGTGATGAACCTACAGCGAATTATCACCTAAATCTGCAGCTCCCCGCAGCTTTAAAGGTGCTAAATGCAAGACTGAGAGCATTTCTATTGCCTCTGCACGGCTCTCAATGTGGCGATGGCTGAGCCGGCGGCCCGCAGCTAACGGTGCTAACAGTGAAAACAACGGCAACAGTGCTGACAGAGCTACCAGTGTTAACCTGGGGGGGAACGGGAGGATGTATGATAGGCTTCCGCGAGGACGCCGTCAGTGGCCGTTATCAGTTGTAACCACCGTATGAACGCCGTATGAGCACCGTATGAGCGTCGGTCGTGAGCTAGCCAGTGGGGCGCGCTCACATGAACTAACATGCACATGTGGCCGACCCGGCTATGTCAACAAAGCACAAACAAGCTTGGATTACAACACACACAGCGGGAGAGCGATTTAATTCTATGCTCAGGTAGACAATACTCCTCTATATTTTTACATAGCAAATAGTTGTTTGCTGCTATATTAATGCAATGGATATTGTATAGAGCACCTTTAAGGAGCTTTATAGTGACTTTCAGCTCATTGTTTAGCTGTCCAACATGCAACTTTGCTGTACAAACCCACTGTACACTACCTGCTCAGCACCAAACAGCAGACAGACAAAGTTAGAAACTAGATGGTGAACACAGTGGAGCATTTAGCAGGTTAAGAACTTGATATTTCCCTCAGGAATTAAGGAGATTTCTGAGGGAACAGGAGAGACGGTTGCTCTTTCCCAAGTGTACTGTTACACATGGATTTAAATCCTCCCCCACTGCTAGAGAGAAAATAAACAAACTAAAAATAAATAAACTGCACTGAATGAGGTATAAACTCACCTGCTCAAGTCTTCAATTTTAAGATACGGAGACCTCAAAGCTGTAGCTGTAGACCAGGAGAAGTGAAAAGGAACAGACAAACAATTAAATAAGCACTTAAACCCACAGAAATACAGTATTGTTGGGAAATAAACACATTGGCAGCGCATAAACTAACCTTTGACAACATGATGACCTTGCTTGGTGCCAGTCCTCTGCATTAAAAAAGAAAGATTAAAATAAGACTCAAGCAATTTGAGTCGTTCTTATATTTTTTCTTTATAAACCCCAACAAAGTTTATTACATTTTAATGGGAGCTTATTTAATTAATAATTAATCAATTTATGTAATCTTTTCAAAACTTTTTACTAATTCATTCATAAATTATTTACTTGCTTGCTTTTTATGTAAAACTGCTACATTTGGATATCTGGTGAAGTGAAAAGACGTTCAGCCCAAACTTCTTACCTCCGGCCTCTTGTGTATAGCACTGAAGCTCTCTCGAGTCAAATGTTTCAAATATAAAAGGACATCTGATGCTACATTAAGGAACAATACAAGACTTTCAAACACACTGTTCTGTGATTAAGCTATACTGGTTAACAGCAGACATCTCCACCAGGTATCAGTAAGACACAGAACAAAACATTAGCACTGACATGGTGCCATCTGCTGCGAGCAGAGGTTCACTACAGATGTGAACACATAAAAGCCAGATAACAGTTTGCATTGAATCATGTTATTATTAGTCAAAAGGATACCGTCCGCATACAAAATCTTTACTCCCCATGATCGGGCATTGGCCAAAACGCTGCTCCCCTGCAGTCGTTCCTACAAGACAGATCCATCAGAATCAAGTCGAGACAACGAACCACATCAGTCTTAAGTATGTCATCAATATCCATAAAAAATAAAGTCCACAGATCTGAACGATAAGCCATATTTCGGCTGTACTGACACTTACATTGTTGCGAATGGCTTTTTCAAGCAGTGCCTTCCCGCGGCTGCCACAAGCCTGTAGAGAAAAACACAGCACAGATATACGTTTCATTAACACATCCACTGGGATATTGTCCAAATGAGTTGGTGATGAAAAAAGAACGATAGAAAGTCAGAATGTTTAAAAAGGTATTTGTTTGTGAATGGTTATATGTAGCATTTTCTTAATTTCTTATATAAATATATTACAATTTACACTATTCAAAACAACATATTCATCTGTATCAGGGCACTAAATAGCATCTAAGTATCATTTTTTTTTTTTTTTAAATCTACAGCAAGAAATTAATACAATAAATTATACACAAATACTGTATATACATTTTTTCACCGACACTGAACCGGAGGAGTTCCTGATGATTTATATTAGGGGTGTCGAGATATACCGGTATTGACGATAACCGTGATATTCAAAAAATGAAATACTGATATTATGTTAATAATACACATATGATAATATCGTGTAAATAATCCAGTGCCTCTTAAATCATTTTATATATATACAGTTATGGTTACAGACTCTCTCTCCACCTCCCTACACTCGTATTTTGAGTGCAATTCATTTGCCATAAATTAGATAAAATGCACAATAAACAAAGACAAAGTTAAAGATGAATTTGACTGATAGCATTATTTTTTTCCTTCAGATTTTCTATAAATATTGTGATTATTGTGATTTTTTTGGCCACGATAATCATGTAGTGAAAATCTGATATTGTGACAGCCCTAATAAAATAAAAATAATCAGCTGTTTGGTCAAATTGACTTGACCTCAGTAATATTTAATTCACCCTTCTCTTGCCGATTATCAGGTTAAATTATATTTAATAATAAGAACCAACATCTGTGTAAGCTGTAAAAGGTTTTAAACGTGTGTAGGTGATGCTCAGTACCACTGGTCTAGGAGTTCCTGGTCGCGGTTTGTCACTGCTGAGGATGCTCTCTCGCTGCATTACAGGACTTTTGGGTTCTTCACTCGTCCCCTTCGCCCCTGCTTTGGTATCTGTACACTTCTGCTCCTTCAGGCCCTCTTGGCTTCCAGTCACAACAAAGCTCACATCCTTGTGCAGGAAACTCTCGACCCTCTTCAGAATAAGAAAAAAACAACAGCGTCTGCTCATCAGTTTCTACTCAGAGACATCTCTCATAGTCAGACCTTTATCAGTAGGTATATTGACCAAGATAACAGAATTAGTTGGCATGTAGTCCATTTGGCTACTCTTTTAATGCATTGTCTGCTGAAATGAATTATTGCAGCTTCATGGTGTATAGTTAGTAGCGCTTTTGGCTACTACAACTTCTTCAAAACTGAGCCAAACTACAGCCACAGACACTAGATCAAATCCAGATAACAATTATTGTACATAAACAACATCATCAACAACAACAACAACCAATGTTTACAGCATTGTATCCACACACATACTGCCTTCATCTTCCCACATGCTTACCCCTCCTAGAAGAGATACGGCCTCCAAAAGCAGGGCTGTTGCGCGTTTCTTCACACTGTCCAGGTAGAAGGTCTTCCCCTCCAGCTTCTTCTGCCCAGGATTCAGTGAGCCCAGAAGGCCTTGCTCCTCTGCATACTGCTGGTGCTGCATGATCCTGGTGCAGTAAGGGAGCTTACAGCTTTACAGAAAAACACCAGGATCCTACTTTAAAAAAAAAGCACAGGAGTAAAGGTTAATAAATCGACATACACATTTGACAGAGAGCTAATAAAAAAATAAGTTTTGAAAAAAAAAAAGAAGACATTGTTGTGTCCAAAATTCTTTGGGTAACTTAAAACAAGATCTCCACTACTGCTACATAAGTACTGCATCATCATATTGCTGCTATTGAGCCACACACAATCCTCTTTTCATATACTGTATGTATATGGTGCTATATTTTTATTTATTTATCTCCTCATTCCTTTTTCTTATTACATTTGCGCAATACTGTTGAAGATACTGTTACTTTTACACACAATCCTCATTTTCATATGTATATAGTACTATATTTTATTTATAATCATCACCTTTTAATCTTACAACTATTTTATCTTATTGTTGTCTTTCTATCTTATTAATGTCATTCTATCTTATTTTTTGTAATTAGTATTTTATTGATTTTTTTTACATGAACATTGTCACATTTTGGTCAACAAAGATGACTCCTATATGCAAAATAATAATAATAATAATAATAATAATAATATGAAATAAAACATCTACAAAATCATAATAAAATACAAAAGATAAACAAATCAAATATATATTTCTACATTAATCTGCACCATGATCTAAGGTAATTTACTTTTTTTTAATACTTTATTTTTTCGAGGTTGTTTTCATATATGCAATTTACAGTTCGTAATTACAATAGTTTATAAACCAATTTTGTAATTAGTTGAGCTTATAGACAAACTCATTAAGTACACTAGAGAAAACAACTTCAACATTCAAAATTGAAATAAAATTAAGAAAAGAAATAATAATAATAATAATAAAAAGAATGAATAGAATTTAAAAAACAAAAACAAAACAAACAATAATAATACAAAAATAAGAGAGTAATAATAATAAATTAAATAAACAAATAAGTTAGTATAAAATAAAAAGGGGGTCTGTCCATTCTATATTATTATTGCTATTTTATCTTTTATATGACTAGTGTTTGTATTGCTGAGCTGACCCGTTCTGTCTGTGTTAGTTTTGTTGTGTGGCTATTAATTATGTCACATAATTTATAAGAGAACACCTACAGAATTAAGTTTTTCTAATCATTGTTTTTCCCTTGTTAGATAAATTGTTTACCACTTACACGTCATAGTGTTCAAACAGAGAGAGACTGAAGTCTCATCTGTCACTGGATTTAAATGAATGCCTCTGACTGCAGTAAAATGCAGAAAAAATCAAATAGTGTTTAACAAATTAAACAAATAGAACTGAAACTTGAAGAAGGAGGAAGTGAAACTATCAGTCAATACTCCTGCACGACATGTTGTTATCAGTTAAATGTCATGTGGTTTCCTCTAAGTGGTCAGATTGTGGTAGATTTTTACAATGACTAAGTTATTAGTTTACTCAAAACAATGTTGCAGCAATTTTCCATCGAAAAGTTCTGCAGAAAAGGTGTTAGTTTACTACCAAACTACAGCATGGCAGTAGACGCATTATTAACCTAGCCACCTTCCTGGCTAGTTAGCTGTAGTTAGTTAGCATTAGCATTAGCTGAACTTAGTTAGCTTAGCTTTCCTCGATAGACACATCGCCTTGGGCCACAACAAAACACGTTTAACTAGTTTGTAATGACGTTTAATACTCGTCATCGTCGGGGGGAAAAGAAAGAAACATATTCCACTTACGTTTTGTTGCTGTGCTGGTGAAGTTAGATAAAGAAATTAATGTTATTGATTCACCAAAAAGGTGCTTGAAGAGCAACCGCCGCTTTTTTAAAAACACTGGCGGAGACGCGAACCTAACGTCAACGTCACATCCGGAAAAAACGTTGCCTTTAGTGATGGGAATTCAGGCTATTTTTAGTGAGCCAGATCATTTGGCTCAGCTCACCAAGAAGAGCCGGCTCTTTCGGCTCCCAAACGGCTCTTCGTTTTACCACTTCTACCTTTTATAATTCAGCCAAATTTAGCTTTAGCTGTTTTGACCTATGATTAGTATGTGTGCACATATATCACTTAAATTATTCAATATAATTATATTAAACCTTATAATTTCCAGAATACCATAATTTTACATGCTGCTTCGTTTCCGACTGTCACTCATCTTGTCTGCTATTCGGACATCGCACTCCTCTCTCTTTCTCTCCTCCTCTCCCTCCTGTTCTGTACCTATAGACCGTCAGCGCCCCGCCCCTCCCTGCTTGATGTTATGATCCTCGTCTGTCATCACCTGATTGGTCGCACGGACGTCATTAACACAACATTCAGTCACAGTCGGTGCATGGAGTGCCTGTGGCGTGGAGAAGATCGTCCTATCATTCTGCCTTGAATTAATTAAAGAAAAAACAAATGGCTGTCGGACGGGAGCCGGCTCTTAGCTTCACTTAAAAGAGCCGGCTCTTTGACCCGGCTCGTTCGTGATCTACGCATCACTAGCTGCCTTCATGTGCTAGCTTCAGACCTCTGAATAGCAGCCAGTTGTTGTTTTCAGTGATTGCAATATAATAATGTTTTGTAATTTAGCATTGAATTGAAATAAAGTTTTAATTCAGTTGGATTATCAGGCAAGGAGCTGCTTGATAATAGAAAAAAATGTAATCTTTTCTAGCATCAACGTACTTATTTCTCAAAAGCATGTGAGTTTTACGTAACGTTCTGATGGTACCCTAAATGCATCACAAAGGATGTAGTAGTGGCAGCATGATCTATAGTTTGCCAATTTGAACATTAATCTTATTTCCTGTTTTCTGAAAATTATTTCTGGAATAATAAATTATAGAAAAATATAGCACATTTGGAGACAAGTGTGTACCTCCATACATTCATATATATGGGCTTTTGCAGTTTGGAAAAGAAAACCATGCACACAATGAGAAGTAATGTAATATCTGCCAAAACTGCTTATTTGTGACTACAGGAAGGCCTTTTTTATAGCAATCCCTTGTTTTAAATTTCATTATTCTTGACTTTTTGTACAAAAGTCTTATGTTCAACATTTTATTTTGGCCTATGTTTTTATTCTGTATTGTTTTTATCTTGATGTTTGCACTATTTTAACTTATGTAAAGCACTTTATATAACTAACTTATACTAACTTGAAAAGGTGCTATACAAATAAAGTTTATTATTATTACTTAATTCACCAAATATGCAAGAGTCTGACAACGTTTGAGGAATATTTCCTCGTTATTACAGCAATGAATAGGTAACAAGAAGTGAATATTAATGACCTCTGAGAGGGATAATAAAGCAGAGCTGTTTTTTAGCACCATGGCCAGCGACTCAGTTGCTAGGTAGCTTTCCAGTGTTTGTATCAGGAAGAGCTGCGACCGAAGCCTAAATTACGACCTAAAAAGAGGTGTACGAAACATACCTCGCAGCTTTTTATTTTATTTTATCCTCAATCACAACTATTTAAGAGTTAAAAATAACAAGTGCTGACATCACATATACGCCTTACAGTACACCAAACGTCACGTTGGTGCCACATTGAGAATGCAAACTTCAGCCCTTTATTCAACCCACCCCCCATCTCTCTGAATGGTTTCGCCCATTGGACTCGCTCCAGCACTCTCATACAGCACACACAAGAGGACTTCAAGATACTGATTTTTGTCAGTCAACTAACGTCAGTTTTTTAGTAGTACCGCCAAAATAAACACTGTTATAGTGTTGAAAACACTCTTGGGGACTGGACTGGTTCTTTACAGAGACAGTGTTTCACTTAATAGCGGCTGAGACCAGCAAAAGAGCTGCACTGGACTGAATAAGGTAACGTTAAACGGGCTACTTCGCCTACTGTCGCCTCTCTCCATCCTTCTGCTAAGCTAAGCTAACTGTACAAGTAGCACAGGGTCATTATGTGTTCTCCTTTGATTCATTAGATCTCATTCAGTAATTCATTTCATTTTGAAGCTACATCAACAATGACAAGGCCGTCATTCACAAGGCTAAACATTAACGCTGCTTTGATGTGTAGCAGGTGAACTGAGATTGTTTCCTTGTGTGTGATCCTTCCACCTGACCTGGACACTAGCAACCCTAACGTTAGCCACCACTAGCTTATTCATAGCATTAATAACATCTGCTTTGGCTTTTGTGGCATTCAATTTGACCAATTTCCTGATATTTAAGATATTACACGCGAGGTTTAAGAAATCCAGCTTGCACTAATCATCCTGAAATACAGGCAAGATGTGTTAAAAAAAAGGGGGATGGCCTACTATCCCCTTCAGTGATCTGGAAGATACCATATTGACTGCTGCTATGCTGTGTGACAAGCAGAGATCCCCCTCCTAGCTGCTCTTAGTACAGGGAATGAAATCAGCACCTGCCACCTGCCACCTGCCAAATAACAGGGTAAATGTTGGTTGTTGCAGGTGAAAATTTCAGCTCACCTAGTGTGGTTTACACTTTGCATCCAAAGCCAGTTGTTCAGATGTGCCTGTCAGCCAACTTTACGACTTCATTGTCTTTGAGGTGTTGAAATAAATTATGAATAAATTACTGAAAAAAATAAGTGTGAAAAATAAACACATCTAAACAAAACTATTGAACAAGCAAAAGTAGGCCTATACTGTAAATGCATTTGACTGCAAAACATTGATGTTGTCAGAAGAAGCAATCACAAAATGGAAACAATAGGAAAAAATAAATTATTTATTCAACTGAAGATGATTAAAGTAAAGAAAAAAATGAAATTATCACCTGCCACCTGCCAAATAACAGAGTAATTGTTGGAAAAACAGGTGAAAAATTCAGGTCACCTGCCACCATGGCAGACAGGTTTTTTTCTTATATTAAGAAATATTATTTTTACAAAGCAATTCTAAAGCCTAAATTAAATATATGGTAACACTTCATTTTACATGTCCACAAATGTCATGGTAATTAGGTGATAATTAGCAAGTTAACCTATTTGAAATTTCTTTGGAATTACTGCCAAATTACCCCCAGTATTTACCTACACATTTATTGAAAATTACTTTATTATAAACATAATTTAATAATTATATTCTGCTATTCTCCAATAGCTGGTAGTTTATTTAATACATTTCCAGGAAAAGAATACAAAGTTAATTGATATGCTTTATTTCTAAATAAATACATAAATATACATTTACTGAAAGTAATAAGTAATAAGTACATACACCAACAACTTGATAAAAAATCTTCAAAATGAACAGGAACCCGTTAAAACCTTAACTACCCATTTTAATGTAGCAACAACTTGGTCTAAACTTAAACGGAAATTAAAATTCCAGTCTATAATGTGTAAAGTATATGATTTATTTCCATGTCTGCTGGTAAATAGATGATAATTAGCGAATAACTTCTTTGAAATTTCTTTAAAAAACTCCCTGAATCATGACATCAGCTACCAGGTTACATTTGTGTTGACAATAAGTCACACAATGGTGAGATTTGTGCTGATCAGAAGTGTCTTCTATTAGTTTTGGTTTTGGTAATTTGGCAGTAATTCCAAAGAAATTTCAAATAGGTAACTTGCTAATTATCACCTAATTACCATGAAATTTGCAGACCTGTAAAATGAAGTGTTACCAAATATAGTCATGCATTAAGGTTACATGATATATTCCATAAGTCTGGTAACACTGACTCAGTGTTTACAATTTTAAACGCTCTACCTAGATTTCAGAAGAGGCAGACAAAAAAAATGAGTGGCCGGTAGAAATGTTCAATGACCTGCCACAGTGGCAAGTGAGGAAAAAGGTTAATTTCAGACCCTGTCTTAGTAGCATAGCTTCTTAGCTCAGGCTAGCTTTGCATGTAAAGAAATCTTGTCTTGGCATGCAATACTATTGCAGTGGATGCTCAGAGAGAGCCTGGTTCTTTACGCTATTGTATGAAGAGCCATTTGATTTAGTCTCGTCTGTTTTGTAGTCCACATAAGAGACCACATGCTGATAGAGCAGCCTGGAGATGACCAGTCCTTAAAAGAGCAGATGTATTACATAATAATAACATAACATATGAGCTCTCGATGGCATCCTGCCTCCTGGAATTATCCCGGAGATAAGGCTATTAAGAAGGATATGATATGTATAATCTTGTATTTTCATGCAGACTACAGTTGGCGTCCTGCAGCTTTTGGATTAATACATGATATTCATTGCAGCACATGCGACTACAATATCTAAGCAAGTAGGCTTGGTTGCTATTTGATACAGGTTTTAAATTACATGCCATATGCACAACAGTTTCACATGTTATCTGTGTCAGCAGCCGTTTTTTTTTCCCCCAGATGATTAATCCATCATTGCTTGACAAGGGTCTTCCTTTTGTAACATCTTTGAGTTGTCTACAGACCAATGCTGGGCGTAGGAGCTCCTCATTTGTTGTTAGTATTTAGTTGTTGTTTAATTAATAATAAGCAGTATTGTTTGATTTATTATTCTGGATGTTCACTTTATTTAGATTTGAATTTTGACAGTGATTTATTTTGCTAGTTATTTATTTAGTTTCATTATTTTCTTGTTTCTTGCAGCCTATATTTAGTTTTTTTTGCATAATTAGTATTTTGTTTTCTTTTGTTTATGTATTGGTTAAAACTGTGGGCACCCGCGGTTATATAGGTAGGTAGGCAGGTATAGGACCAGCATGCATCTGGGTGGGCTTATTTTTTATTTTTTTACCAGAATAAGAGAGGCAGTGACATACATGTTTTTTTGTGCCGCGTTTGCTTGCTTTCTTTGACTAAATAAATGATCAAAAACACATACATTTTGCATGGACAATGGATTCTTTTGCCTGCGCAAACCACATACCCATGATGCGTCAGTGGCCCTTTGATTTAAGTTTGATTTTATGAAAAATGTCCACTACACTGGGTTTTCCCGATCGCATGAAAACCAGTCTAATCTGGCAAGAATCACACAGGACTAGGTACAAATGTAGAGCAAAGTGTATGATTAACAGTTGAACTTATACTCATATGTGGTGATGATACACCTGCATGTAAAGCTTACTTTGAGTGCAGTGCTTTTACTCATATGTGGTGATGATACACCTGCATGTAAAGCTTACTTTGAGTGCAGTGCTTTGTCACATTGTTGCAACCATAAGTTATTTGCTCCATTTTGTTTTACAGAAAATAATGTCAGGCAAAACCTTAAACGTTTAATAGCATTTCTTAAGGAAGCGGCTGATTTTTTTTATTAGACAGTTTTGCCTGCTTCACTGTAGATTCTCTCTGATAAAGTTAAGCTTAGCATTCAGCTGTTTGTTAGTGTATTTCAGTACCCTGTGGGCTGAAAGCTCCCACACTTGTTCCTCCTCATATCTGGAGGAAGGCACGAAGCCAGAGTTGGGTCACTGGTTTGAGCTAATTTTAGACCCGCTGGCAATTCTAAACCAACTACTTCCCTGTGAGAGTAGCCCGCAAACTCAGCTATCATTTTTCCTGGGAGGACAATGTGGTGTTAGCGGCCAAGAATAGAAAGAGTTTTTACAAAAGGGATCTTGCAAGCATGCTGTATTTTTTAGACCTTAAAGATGTACACACTCACATTGGCATTGTGCCGTTTAAGTGTAAGAAAATTCCAGTGAAAAAGATTTATACTATATGACAAAAAGGTCCATTTTCTACTTGAAAATTCTTTTGTTTACATTTGCTTTTCACTCAAGGATGTGTAATAGTACGTGTCTCAGCTTTTCTTTTGAATGGTTATACATACCCCGAGGTCCCTGCACTGCTGTAATGGCAAGACTGGGACATACTGCCTGTTCAGAAAAGAACTGCTGACACAAGGCTAAGTGGCGTTTCCCTCAAGCCTCTCTATTGATTCTGTATTTGACGACTGCTTTCAAGATGTAGTTTCATCATGTAAGGCAGGAGGAACATAAAACAAACCCTCAGGGGAAGCACCGCTGGTTGTTGAAGGGACTTGTGTAATAGGTGTGACACCGGCTGTCATGAATAAACAGTCTACCGTGTTGGTTCAGCTTTTCCTTTGGCACACTTCTTGTGAAGCTATTTGTGCTGTCCTTTTGGATTTGCTTTTGATATAAAAGGGGGTATCGTATTTTTGAAGTGCCATTGCCTTATGATAGTAGTAATAATAGATAATAGAGTGCTCCAGGGATGACGTTATTTTGTAGGCCAACCAGGAAGTTAGCATTGCCCTGGTTCCCTCCACAAAAAGCCAATGGGATTTTTCCATTGGATTTTGGATTATTGCAGAAAAAAAGCTCTGTGGCAAACAAACGTTTAGGATACTTACACGTTTTGTTCAGTAAGATAATCTCCACAACTGAACACCACTTTTATGATTTTTGAAGTGTGAATGCAATCGGCAGAAGTAAAAAGCTAACGTTGGGCTATAAACGAACTACACCACGGTCGCATGAGTGCGAGTAAACACAACGAGGCTGTAACGTGGACAAGTCGGCGTGATGACATTTAGTAGTCTCATTTAGCTGCTTGATAGCAACCACCTTTTGTAAGACACGTAAAAGCTTGAGTGGGATATTTACTGACGTATTTTATATCACAGAACAGAACATTAAAATCTCTTAAGCTTGTGTTAACCCCAGACCTTATTTCAGGCATCTAACCAAAAACCCATTCAAAAAACCCATTGACCTCCAGACGAAGAAACCAGAAGTGCTTAAAATGATGGATTTAGGACTCATTCCTGTAGTACTCTATATCAGTGTGAAGATGAATTTCTTGGTAGTTTTGAACTAGAACTACTTTACTTCCTAATATTCTTTCAGTAAATGTGATGTAGTATAAATGCTGCAGAAAAAACATATACTGTATGTGTATATATATATATATATATATATATATATATATGAGACACACTCATTAACAACTTGAACTTGTGCTGGATAATTAGGGGGGAATTCTGCATGACAACACCCTGAAAGACAGACATGCTTTTATCACGCATTTAGAGCCTGTGAGACAGAGAGTGATGCAGATGAGCAGCATGAAAAGCTGACTCTCTACAATGAAGCCTTTCTGTGTTGTGTGTGTGTGTGGCAAAGGGGAATTGCATGAGATCAGCATCAAATAGGAGATCTGCCTGTTCAGCTCTGCTCTGCTCGGCTGTGGTGGCCCTCTGGCTCCCTCTGCTGGAGAAAAAGTGTCACAGCATCAGAGGATTAACAGTAGATACTTAGTGGAGGGGATTTAGTGAAGATTTAATACCTCACTGAAGGATTAATTGCGATGATGCTAGCAGTAAAATATATCGGCAAGTAATTCTTTCAAGGTCTGGACCCATTTTGTGGATGTACTCATGTTGTATTCCCTACAATCTTACAAAAGTAACCAGAAGGTTGATGTCTTTCTGCCTCTCAATGGAAAAAATGACATATATGCCTTTGATACTATCTGGGAACCTCATATTCACTTTATGTAAAATTAAGATATGTCTGAAGCATTACAAGAGACTGAAAAGGGGCACTATTTGAGTGATGGCTGACTGCCTGACTATGAACAGGGATAAATGGTAACCTTTAACTTAATTATTTATTTTTAATTATTATTGTTGTATGTTCTTTTTTATTTAATCATAATTTTTTAAAAATGTATTTATTAATCTATTTTTTTTCCATATGTTTCAGATATTCAGATATTTTTTCAGATTACTTAATTTTTTTCAGATGCTTCAGCATAATACAGTGTACTATATAGGACAGTGTGGTAAAATATGTCAAATATAATTATTTTTATATTAAGCATACGTTGTTTGTACTGTTTCTATTTAAATATTGTACCTTTTCTATTTTATAAGACAGGAAATAAAATTACTGCAGTGATAGGAAGGATATGGTATGTGATAACAGTCACTGAGATAAATTCAAACTTGTGACGTCACAACAGGATGTCCTGCTTGAGTCACTCTATCAGTCAGCGTGATAACAGTCACTCTAATCTGGTGTCCGGTTACACTGAAATCCCACTTCTATCATGTGAATGCAAGTAAAACTAAGCCACCTTGCACTTGATAACCACCGCTACCACTAAGACAAATGAGCAAAACACGACAGAGCCTCTCTTTGCTGGGTCATCCATCAGCGAGCTACCAAAGGGCCTCAAATGTGACCTTATATATGGTAGTCAGGCAAAAAAGCATAGATAGAAATGTGAAATCTAGAGGCGCAAGGAAAGAAATTTAATCACATTATCACAACAGACGTTGACGGGCAGCTCTATAACATCAATAATGCTTCAAGTATAAGATTTCACTTTGCTGGCATAATATAGTTTTAAAATTAGTTCAGACTTTGATTCTCACAAATCATCATTTTGGTCAGATGAGGTTACCATGGTTACACGTCTCCAACCGGCAAGGAAGCTCTCAGGAAGTGACGACGCGAATTACTGCTCAGTGTGTTCGAAAAGATACATACCACTGTTTATTCACACAAAAGTATGTTGAACGATAGTACACATATTGGGTATGTAGTGCATTGTATGTGATTTCGGATGAAGCTTATGTTTAATTTAGAATATCTACTGTAGCTGCTGATATTCAATGTTGATGAAACACAAAAAAGAGCAGTAAAATAATTGCTCCTTAAATTATTAAGATTCATAATCCTGCAATATTGTGCAAAAATAATTAGGATTAACATCACAGCCTTTGTCTGGGGACTGTGTGTATTTTTCCGAGATTACTTGCATTAGATAATGCCTTTGTGTTCCAGTCCTACGTGTGTGTGCTTGTAGGTGTTTAGTTGCATAATATGCGCCTGTCAGATCCCCCTTTGTTCCTGAGGGATTACATGACACCGAGGTCCAGTGCTCCTATAGAGACAGTGTACCCTGCCTCCTGTACAGAGAGTCGGTACACCGCTGGGAGGTGGGGGCAGGTTGTTGTCAACAGCACAGCTTGCCTCACTTTATCACCCTGACTCTTTGTTGTTGCTCCCCCCCCCCCCCCGAGCTGATCTCATTCCAGTCTCTGTCCTCTCCAGGATCAATGTCTTGTGCTTACCACAGGCAGACCTAGAAGCCGACAGTGAAGACTACCGAGTGATCGAGTAATGCGATTGGATTGTTTCCCCATTCTAATTTGTCCAGAGGATGCTGATCGAATCGATAGCGTTGCTTTTCAAGTCAGCGTGTTTGCATATCTTCTTCTGATGTGCCTGTGTGTACATGTAGACCTACAGGTGTATCTGTGTGGACAGTAAACACTGGTAGATAGGGAATGGGCTTTTCAGTATATTCTCACCACTAGAGGCTACTGTTGATCTCTGTATGAAAAGCAGAAGCGGCACCATAAGCCAGTTTACTGTAGATGCAACCTTACTGGTGTATATTACTATATAGTGTATTTTGCTGATATGGTTAATCGATTAGTTGTTATAATCAATTAATCAGTATGAGTAACTTTTTAAGAACAAATGTCAAAATTCTCTGATTCCAGCTCCTTAAATGTGAATATTTTCTCATTTCTTTACTAATAAACTGAATATTTTTGAGCTGTGGACAAAACGAGACATTTGAGGACGTCATCTTGGGCTTTGGGAAACACTGATCGACATTTTTCACCATTTTCTGACATTTTATAGACCAGACAACTAATCGATTAATCAAGAACATAATCGACAGATTAATCAACAATGAAAATAATGGCTAGTTGCAGCCCTATTTATGACCTAGTTTATGTAGTTATATCTGTTACTATGCTTCACAGACTGATACCCTGCATCTTTTTGAGTCATATTTTTTTTCACCATGGGAGGAGGCCGAGCAAGAAACTGAGGTAGCGCTTCCTAAACTTTTTAGCTTGTTGTGGCCCCTGAAAAAGTTGCATCGCTTTTTTGCAGTTCTTTCTTGTTGTAACTAGGTCAGCCAAAAAGTGATATTTTTTTTTCTCATCTTTTATTTGAATCATTTTTTAGAAAGTTGATGAGGTAAAAATTATCCAGTAATTCACAAGAAAACCAGAAAATATGAGAGTATCATAAATATTAGGGCTGTCTTCGACCAAAGAATTTCTTAGTCGGCTCGCACTCTTACTGCGATTTTGTTGACTTATTGATTAACAAAGACACCACTTTAAGTCTTGTGTTTACCAAAGATGTGCTCACAAGTTTCTTGGAAATAAATCAGCATGAAAAAAGCATAAAAACCGACTAAAAAAATCAGACCAAAAGAACCGATTTTGTTGATTAATCTACTAAGAGGGGGCAGCCCTAATAAATATACTTCATTTTGTGTTGCAGAAATGTGCTGTTTATCTCTCCGTTAACCATCTCACAACACTTCAGATTTATCATTGTCGACTCAAAATTGAGCAGCTACATGCACTGTTTGACTCGCGAGCATCACGAGCAGCTGGAATCGTTCCAAGCATGCTGTAAATTGATGGCTTGCCAGTCACTTCACACACGGATTCATACCCTATGGGCAGTTTGGAGTCTCCAGTCCACCTGAATGCTGCTTTGTCTTTGGAAATGTGAGGAATCTAGAGCACATGGACATGAGTCACCCACAATGACAAAAGGAGAACATGCACACCCTGCATACAGAAGACAGGGACTCAAACATCTTGCTGTGAAGCAACAGTGCTAACCACTGAGTCACTATGCTGCCCTAGCCAGCAAAAAATTAGATGTGACAGGGCATCACAGCGATGCTTGATTACCCCCGAAAGTGGTTTGAAGACACACTCTCCGACCACAGCCAAACAATAACAGAATTTGGCTGATGACTGGTGTTAATTTCCCACACCACTTCATAGCCTGAAGCATCCTTTTAACAAACCACTGTAAAGATGCCATCTGTTCGAATGAAGTGACCTCTCAGCCATACAATGAAACCCAGCTGGCACAAAGCATCAGAGACAGTGAGAGTCCGCAAACGCTTTTATTTGACATCCACATTAATATTTCACAACGGTTCTGCAGAATACCAATTAGTCCGGCGGACGTCGCACAGCTTTAGATTATTTCATTAGTAGTACAGCGGTGTCAGAGCTGTACGCAGCTCTTCCTGAACTGCTACACTCACTCTGTGTCAGACTGACTGATGTAGCCTGTGATAGGCCTGTGTGCTGCTGCGCTACATCAAAAGCATGTCCAACGCACTCCAGTCCAGTGAGAACATACACACAGCGTGCACTGTAGTCACCCTCTGAGCAACTACCAATACCGCTCTGCTGCTGTAAAAAGATCTTTTTTCCTCTCTTCTACAGGCGTTCCTATCCATCCCTCTGTCCACCCCCTCCCTCCCTCTCTCCTCTGGGGCTGTAAAGAAGCTGGGGCTGTGTGGACCCTTGAGAGGCCCTCCCCCTCCCACTCTTCCCCCACCGCTGCTACCCCCCTCTCTAACTCCCACTCAGACTCTGCTGCTGCTCTTTATGTTGCTGAGAGGCGCCAGGGAGATGCTCAGATGATCCATTGGGCCATCCTGAACCACATCGTCCACACAGCCCAAGGCAGGGAAGACTAACTACAGCGAGTGTGAGAGAGCCCTCGGAGGGTGCTGCGAGTACCCTGTGAGGCCCGCCCTCCCGCCAAGCCTGGCAGAAAGCTTGGCTTGCCCCTTCACTCCTCCAACCCCTGAGATGCCCTCCCCTCCCAATGAAGGAGGTGAGTAAGAGAGGTCCAACTCTCTCAGGACTGACAGGGATATTCTGTTAGATGGTTAGTCGGCTTGCATGTTTTTTTTTTTAAACACACACACCTGGCCACCTGCTCATACAGTATATGGACCTGCCACCATCATCAGTACTATTCTCTCCTGCAAAGAGCCACACACGCAATGATAAAGGGATCATGATGCATGCAGCTATAGCAAACTAGACGCCTAATTCATTTACACCCCAGCCCCATAAACAAACCCCACTAAATCCCCTGCAGATGTGAGTAAAATATATTACAATACTCCACTGCTCCCCTCCCAGTCTGGAGCACAAGCTGTGACTGTATCTAGTGTTGTTATTGTGTGCCGTCTCTTCCTCCAGAGGATCAAGGAGCGTCCCCCGTGAACAGGCCATCTGTGGGCTCCTACCAGAGCAGGGGGAAGAGGAAGGTGCGCACCAAGAAGAAGAAAGGCACCATCACCGCCAACGTCACTGGCACCAAATACGAGATTGGTACGGTGTTTCTAATTAACGCTTTTCAAATTACAGTAACCACAACAATACATGAAAATGTTCAATTTAAGATTAGAGAATGGGTTTGAAAAAGGAGCTAAAACAGGCATAAACACGACAGAAGTGTCAGTCTACAAAGATAAAATATCTTTTGATCACAGAGTTTGTCTTAATGGAGAAGCCAGTAGCAGGATGAAAAGAGGCTTTCTTTGAGATGGGTGATGAAACCCTTTCAGTGATGTGCATTATCCTAGTATTGATGTATTTTGTTGGAAAACAAGCAAGTTGCCTGAAATGGTTTAGCCGTAGTGTTCGTGATTGTAGCTTCAGTTGTGGTATTAGTATAACTTTAGTTTTTTCAGTTTATTACTTGCATAGACATGATAAGCTATTAACAGTGACTACGTTTACATGCACATAATTTTATGTTTTTTGCCCTTATTCTGAAAAAGACAATATTCCTCCTAAGCTGTTTACATGGCTAATGAAAATGAACATTCCACTAATATTCCCGCTTACATGCAGCCGCTCATACACCGATTCACGTAACCGGTGGCGGATTTGTTTGACCGTGCAAACACAGCCTCTCTCTTTCATCCCTTCAACCACCTTCTTGAAAAGGTTGGTGTTGTGATATTTGCACATATCCAAAAAAAACCTGTTGATATCCAAGCCTTTCATAACTTTTAAAAGTAAGTTGTGTTTCTCCTTTCAACCAGAAATGTGTGCTTTTCTTTTGGGAATGCATCTCCGCAAACTGTCGGCTGGTTGGTTTGTGTCAAGGAGGGTGAACAGAGGAGATGTCACGTGTCATCAACGCGTCATATCTTTGGGGTACAACACATGAAATCTGGTCTGCGCTCGCCGAAATTGAGCCAATTTGGTCAAAAATATAGTGATATTTGATTGTCTCCATATCGCCCAGCCCTACTCTACTACAAAGCCTCAGATGGCAAGCTTATGAATTTACATTTTGATCTTCTTCATGAAATTTTCATGAGTGAGCAAGACCAACATTTTGGGTGGTCCTGCAGGTACGATTAATATACTGTGACACACTGAATTGTATATTAATTTTGGAAGCAGCTCTCTCAGTATGGCTCAGTCAGTCCCTCAAAAACACAGCAAATCTAATCACAATGTTGTCTCAACAATAAAACAATACACTGTAGATTTTACTCCCAACAATAAAATCTAATTTGCTGTGCTGGATTGTCTGAAGGAGGCCGTTGTTGTTTAATGTCCTAAATTAAACCTAATAGAGTTGCAGTCCAGCAACAGTTCACACAGAGACAGCTCGGCTTTACATACATACATAAATCTTTATTGAGGTAATTTAACTTGGCAGTGAGGTCTTTTTGAGAAGGGCAAACAGAAGCACAGTAAGCACTCCTCACATGGCCAGGATATGCCAGTGTGGCAGCACGGCTCTCAGGGGTGAACTACAACCTATGAAACTAAGGAGTCAGCAGCAGCAAGTAGAAGTTGGGGGCCGCCCGGATCCTGTAGGTAGATGGGAGTCTAGCTGTGATTCAGTTGGCTTGCTGTGACGAGACCCTCACAGTGGCCATTCGGAGAGCAGAGCACGGCTATTTTGAAGCAAAATTAGCACTAAGGGCCAGATGGATGGCTCATTTTTGCTGTTACCTTTTTTGCAGCTGTCTTTTTTTTCGTTTTAGAATTGATAGTATTACAGGTAAAGGTTAAAGGTCAGGGAATAAGGTGTTGAAAATTTGCTTTACACCCACTGAGAAGGGAATGCACGCTCTGGCCCTAAGGACGTCTGTTACGTGAGGTGTGTAAGAAAGGATTTATTATAGCTTTGTACTCAAAGACCCTACTGGTAACTGTAAGCATGGGGCCGGCCGCTGCGAAGTAAACCCTCCCTGTTCCAGTTAGCAAAACACCGTTAGCCTCCACCGACGTTAACAGATGGGTGAAGTTACATCGGAAACACCTTTTTCCCCATTCAAGTGCCATCATGCAACATTAGGCAAGCCGTCTCCAGGTTTGTGAAGGCTTTCAAGAAATTAATTAATACCTCGTTTCGTTAGGGCATATGAATTTTTCATTACTCACTGAATAATGAATAGTTGTCGGATTAATGTCCAAATGGGCTTGCCACCTATCTCTCATACTATGGGGTTTCCAGTGGGATTTGAATGCATTACAGACAATTAATTTATCTTTTTGAAGAGAGGCATTACGATTGGCTGCTCTGCAATCATTCCATGAATGGTAAATATTGCTGAGCTTTTTGATTTATAATCTCCCGGACTCATTTCTCTCTTAATGTATGCAAAAACAGAAATTAAGCCTAGTGAAATATTTGAGTGAAACATTGATCTGTTAAGTAGAAATATTTGATTTGTGGGTCCAAGTCACATCTTGCTCTCATTTTACATCTATAACAGTAATTTACGTTGTGATCATGAATATAAAGTTTATTTAAATCAGTGGTTCCCAACTTATTTTGCTTGAAGCCCCTCCCCCCACTCATATCTAAGAAGAGCTGAACCCCCCCCCATATTTTCTGAAGTCATCACTCTGAAAAAAAGTTCTCAATAAATTAATAACTTGATTCAGTGTATTAAATGAATCAGTCTTTTCTTTTTATTAAATCAACTTTCATAATGAATATAACTATATAACTCATTAGTTTCGTCAACTTAAATAAAGTGATGATGTCTTGATGGATTCGTCAAGCGAATGCAGATACATAATATGATATGAGTGGTTAAATAAATGTAATTTATGGTGCTGTTAGCTTGCTGCTAGACCGTCTCATTAATACAGGTGCGTGTTGTCTTTGCATGGAGTTTTTTACCTCAGTGAAAATGTTCTTTTTGAAAGGCTTAACGCCAACAAATATGGATTGAAGCAGAATATTTCGTATGATAAAATATAAAATACATTTTTACTTTTGGACTTTACAACGCTCTGGAGTTATTGGAAATGTTTGTATCACAGGAGTCGGAAACGATCCTACGTAGCCACCACTGGAATCTAATTCTAAGAGTATAATAGGCCTATTAATAATATTAGTCTAGCCTAACCTCCATTTTTTCTTTTTTCCCTGATAAAAGTTTTTTTTTGGGGGAGTTTTTCCTTATCTGATGAGAGGGTCACACTGTAAAGGACAGAGGGTGTCGTGTTCTGTACAGATTGTAAAGCACCTTAAGAGAAATTTGTGATTTGTGATTTTAGGCTATACAAATAAAATTGACTTAACTTGACTTAATCTTTATATATAACAGTGCAGAAATATTGGGTTAAAATAGAATGTGGCCTATTAAGTAGAAAAAAGATATTGTCAAGATAATTTTGACAACCTCAGAGCAGACAAATCGGGGCACACCCCCTGTGATCTTTGGCGGGACCCCAGGTCGGGAACCACTGATTTAAATGACTGCACAGCATACAATCTAATGTGACTGTTTTCCCACAGTTCGTATAGTCATCAACGAGGTGGACTACATCAAGACCCGGGAAGATGACGAGACCGCCAACCTCATCTGGAACGACTCGGCCGTGCAGCACGAGAAAATTGCTGAGCTCAGGAATTATCAGGTACGCTGCATGGCTATACCATGTTAAGTCAGCACACCGTGTTCAGGGGCACCGTAGCCTAGAGGTTAGAGAAGAGAGCTGAAGAGTAAGGGTGTCAGATCCAATTGCTGCACTGAACAGGAAAAAAACCTGGATGTTAACCTTTACAGTATGCTCCAATAAAGCTGCTCTGTGGCCAGCAGCCAAAGATCATGATACTGATCAGCTCCCAGTGGAAGTATGTAACTGTGGAAGTGAAAAGACTCGAGCAGAAGAACATATGTGTTCAACTTATTTCAAAGATAAACCAAATATTAAAAACAAAATAAGCTGCCTCTGTTGTGCATATCACTCGTAAGGTGAGGAAGGATTTTTCCCTTAAGAGAAAAGGAGAAAGAAAAGCCTCTGAATGAAACACTGCAGTGCACCAGAAGGGATACAAAGGATGAACATGACAGCTACTGCAACCTCCCGTCCCGTGCTTAGAGAATTTAATCTTAATGATTTTCCTATAAAGAAAACCATATCCCTTCCTTCAAAAACTCCTTTGGTTAGAGCTGGATAAACATGACACGATTTTCTGCAGATTATTCAAAGTTATTACAGCACAAAGCATTCCTAGATAGGTTTTTAACACTCTTGTAGAAAGAACATGCAAGGCCTTCTCCTAGGGATGCAAAACCAAACCGTAGAGAATCGAACCGTTCAATGACGTACAAACTGAACCGTGGGCTGGTTGAACCGTTGCACCACTATTAAATACAGGCCTACTAATTATTAGAGGTGCCAGAGATATAGAAGAGGCAATTATCTGAAAATAGATTTATTTTATTTCAAGTATAAAATCAATGTTATGGCTTCATATAATAGAGACATATCATTCAGTACCATCAATCAATCAATCAATCAATCAATCAATCATCTATCTATTTATATATTTTGGAGTTCAAACACATTGGAAATGGTTATGTTTTTCTTCTCCCTTATGTTCAAAACAAACCGAAACCCCAACACTGCAATGCAAACCGAAACCGTGGGCTTGTTGAACTGCTGCAACACTCGAGCCTTAAAACATTTTGCACTAAAGTGTGAAATCTGAACTCTAATAAAATATTTATTCACACTTATTGTCAAAACAATAACATTTGCTAGCGTATGCAGTTCTGATATAACATACACAATACAGGTGAGGACAACAAGGTCTCATGTATACTGCTATTTCGACAGTGAGCACATGCCTGCAAAGAGGTTCATCAAGAATTAAAGGTCCAGTGTGTAGGATCTGGCGGTATCGAGCGGTGAGGTGAGGAGATCGCAGCCAACTGAAGCCTCTCCCGTGTGCCAAGCGTGTTGGAGAGCTACGGTGGCCGTCACGAAAACATGAATGGCCTTATCTAGAGCCATTTGGAGCAGAGCCAGTGTGTATATTGTGTGTATGTGGGAAGTGAGTGGTGAAGCAAGAGAGAGAGCGGTGGCGACGGGAGCGAGTAACGTTATCGACTCTGGCCCAAACAGGAAAAGTTAAGTGTTTGGTTTGTCCGTTCTGGGCTACTGATGAAACATGGCGGTGCAACATGGCGGACTCTGTGAAGAGGACCCGCTCCCTATGTAGATATATATGGCTCATTCTAAGGTAACGAATACACAATGATTCTTATTATCAGGCTTATACACTAAAGAAAACATACTTATGAATATTATATTCCATTTCTGCTAATAGATCCCCCTCATTGTTACACACTGGTCCTTTAAGAAAGTAAATTATCTTTGTAGTCAACACTTGTATATAAGGCTGGGCAGTATATTGATAATATTTCAATATTGTGATATGAGACTAGATGTAGTCTTAGATTTTGAATATCATAATATCATTATATGGCACAAGTGTTGTCTTTTCCTGGTTTTAAAGGCTGCATTACAGTAAATTGATGACATTTTCTGAACTTGCTAGACTGTTCTAGCTGTTCTATTATCTGCCTTTATCCAATCATCAGTCATTATATCCACATTACTGATGATTATTTATCAAAAATCTCATTGTGTAAATCTCTTGTAAAAGCACCAATGGTCAACCCTGCAATATGGATATTGAGGTATTTGGTAAAAAATATTCTGATATTTGATTTTCTCCATATCGCCCAGCCCTACTTGTATTTGTGAACATTTTAAAATGTATAATTAGTACAGAAACGTATTTAGTTGGCAAGTCATAAAACTGATAATAACTGACCTTGTGAAGTTTCAGTTCAAATGAGAACAATTAAAACAACACAATGTAGAGTTTACTTGTGTAAGTTACTTCTTCCATTAAAAAAAGGGTGTTTGCACACCACCCTGCCTCACAATACATTTTTCTACTTGTCTTCAGTAGAAATAAAAGAATAGGTAAAGGAAAATAGAAGGAAAAAAGAGATTAGAGCAGATGTAAAGAGGATGCTATATAGAGACATTTGGGACAGTTGGAGCTGGGAAAAGAAGATTAGGTTTTAAGTAGTAATAGTAAATGTCAGGATGAAATAAAATAGAATAGAAAGAAATGAAACAAGTGAAGATGGAGGGAAGATGTGTCCATCTGCTTTTCCTCAGACCCTGGGAGGTAAGAGGGAGACAGCAGATAGGAAAGAGTGAGTGGGAGAGGGAACAACAGAGCGTACACAGAGACAGATAAGAAGATTGACAGGTCGACTGACAAGTTGTGAGCAGCAGGGGGTGGGGGGCAGGTTTCACATGTCACTAGTGATGTTGACAAGACGGGCCTGAACAACAAGGGTTGCTCCGAGTTCTGTGTACAAGTCTGAAAGTGATCTTACCTCTGTTTGACCTCCCTGTCCTGCTGACTGAACTTGCTGCTCTCCCCTCAGCTCCGAGCGTTAGCCATCCATCTTCCCGAGTGCTTATTTGATTAGACTGGGCACTAATGATCGATTAAATCACAGGCTAGAAAGAGTATGGCTTGTTAGGACAGGGGCAGCGAGAGTTCAGCTAAGTAGATTGAATATTACAAATACTGTAACAGCTTAACGTGTAGCAATGTGGCTAATGTTTTCACATAGAACGGGTGATTTGCTGTCAATTGTTTTCGCTTGTGTCTCTCGCGCCGCTGTGGCGTTTCATGAGATAATTTCTCAGCAGAAAAGTAGAAGTCCCTCAACAATTGGTTTTGATTTCCCCTCACAAGCCACGTCGTCTCGCGGCATTGGCATAATTGTGCAATCTCTTCCGAATCCCTAATTACGTCTGTCTCGTTTGGATAATAATCACGGGATCCTTTTACACTCTGCGTTCTTGTTTTTTTCCCCCCTCTGCTTTCTCTCTTTCCCTCTTTTAATTCTTTCCTTTTTTCCATTTAGTGATGTACTGTGAGAGTTTGCTGTCAAGTTTCAGTTCATACGAGCCTAATTAACGCCCCTGTTCAGGCTCATTTGGTCAAAGAATACAGAAAACCCAGAGTTTTTCCTACCCCCCCCTAACCACCACCCCCCTTTCGGCGCATTCAAAGCAATTCATTCAACTGTCACTGCAGGAGCTTGCGATGCAGAACCAATTACCTCGGCCCCTCGGAGTTGAGATTGATCTTTTTTTTTTTTCCTCGCCTCTTCCCTCCCCAACCTTTAAAGTATAAAAAAAACACGGTAAACTAAATAAGGGTTGAGAAAGGTCTCAGCGTCACCTTTTTGTTTTGAGTCCGTAATTGGGCATAAATGTCAGAACATTGTAAGCTCACTTCAGGTTGCTGCCTTTAATGTGCTCTTTTTTTGGGTGGGGGGGGGGTGCAATTGAGTGGCGTAATGGCCCTAACAACATTATTATGTCTGCCTGTCCCTCTGCAGAGAATTAACCATTTCCCTGGCATGGGCGAAATCTGCCGGAAAGACTGCCTCGCAAGAAACATGTCCAAGTAAGTTTTCAAATGAGAGTATTTTGGTTCAGTTGTAAATGTGCAAAAAACAAAAACATTTCAAAGCTCAGTGTTTAGCCAGCTGGCGCTCTTAAGAAGTCACAACTGGGTACTTGTAGCACTACACAATTACAAGCTGAATATGTAAAAGACACTGCTGTAAAGCACAAAATTCATCTTTTAAAAAGTACAAAGTAGGGCTGCCAATCGATTAAAATATTTAATGGTGATTAATCGCAAATTAAAAGCACATTTTTTATCTGTTCAAAATGTACCTTAAAGGGAGATTTATCAAGTATTTAATACTCTTGTCAACATAGGAGTGGGCTTGCTTTATGCAAATTATGTATAGATTTAGTATTGGAAATCAATTAACACAAAACAATGACAAATATTTTCCAGAAACCTTCACAGGTACTATAGCATAAAAAATATACTCAAATCATAACATGGCAAACTGCAGCCCAACAGGCAACAACAGCTGTCAGTGTGTCAGTGTGCTGACTTGACTATGACTTGCCACAAACTGCATGTGGTTATCATAAAGTGGGCATGTCTGTAAAGGGGAGACTCGTGGGTACCCATAGAACCCATTTTCATTCACATATCTTGAGGTCAGAGGTCAAGGGACTACTTGGAAAATGGCCATGCCAGTTTTTCCTTGCCAAAATTTAGTGTAACTTTGGAGCGTTATTTAACCTCCTTTGCGTCAAGCTAGGATGACATGGTTAGTACCAATGGATTCCTTAGGTTTTCTAATTTTTGAGCCTGCTACAACCTCCGAAAGTTCGATTGTGTTAATGCGTTAAAGAAATTAGTGGTGTTAAAACAAATTGGCGTTAACGCGTTATTATTGCATTTACTTTGATAGCCCTAGTACAAATAAAACATGTTGCTTCACTACCACACACCCCCTTTTTCTGTGTTTCTCCAGAATGATCAAGTGCCAGCCTCAAGAGTACAGCTTCATACCCAAAACCTGGATCTTCCCCGCCGAGTACACTCAGTTCCAGAATTACGTCAAGGAGCTACGCAGGAAACGCAAACAGAAGACCTTTATCGTCAAACCCGCCAACGGAGCCATGGGTCACGGGTAGGTCAGAGGCTAACCAGTGCCCCAGAGCAATCTGACACACCGGCTATAAGACTGACAGAGCGAGACAGAGAGAGACTGAAGCAGAGGATAGAAAGTAAGCAAGACAGTGAGTGAGTGAGTGAGTGGAGGAGGAAATTAGCACTAGAGCAAATAGAGGACGAGCACAACAAAACAAGGCAATAAGAGGTTTGTGACCCTGACATGGGTGTCTATGGAAAAAGCATTATGGCTGCGACCAGATTGAGTATTTGAGCTGAGAGGGTGTGGTGAATCTCATTGTTGGCCTCATTGTCCTCGATGGTCACACTCTCCATAAATCAGAGGTTATCGCTGCCAGTGGAGGGCACACACACACACACACACACACACACACACACACACACACTTGGCAGTTACTGTAGTTCCTCCCCTGAAGGTCTCTGCATGTGATTATTGGATTCCTTTATGAGGCACCATCAGCAGAGACCAGTCAGACTAGAAAATGGACCAAGATGGCTGCTGCAGGGGGACTCTGTCTCACAATAGCATCTCTTTATCAAAAGATGAGCAGGCTATGGTACTTGAATGCATATTTCATACTTGCAGTCCCAAGGGCCGAGAGCCTATCTCAGGTAGTGATGTCACATTTCTATATTGTGTTTTCACCATCCTGACAGTCGAAATCATGAAGTATTTAGAGAATCAGTAAAAAGGCGGGGTGACATGGCTTTTTACTCACGGTAAAGTAGGAGTGCCAAAACTTTTTCCCTTGGATTGCCAAAACTGGAAGTAAACACCTATTGTATTGTTAAGACACAAAATAGTACAAGGATCCTAAGTTCCCCTAATTGAATATTCTTTTAGCTTTTACATAGTTAAAGTGTCAGTAGGCAGTGTATTTTTGGCATCATTGGGCAAAAATTCCATAATAACCTTTCAGTATTTTGTAATTCAAGTATTCTGAGAGAAAACTAGACTTCTGCACCTCCTCATAGCTCTGTTTTAAGGCTTTAGAAAATCTAGCCCGTGACGGGAGACTTTGACCAAACATAGGTCATTTCATTGAGAGAGCGTTCCTATTGGCTGTGCTCGGGTCATGTGACCGGAACTTGGCGTTCCTTCACCAGATTTCACAATGGCGGCGGCGTCACAAACTTTCTCATTTTACAGCTAAACCGTGCACTACAAGATGATTCTGAAAACATTTGAGGCGAGAAATAGGCATTAACGTAACATAATATTGATTCATATTTGATGAGCGCTGCTTAGTTTGACGTTTGGTTGGAGTTCGCGAGAGATTGACAGCCGGCTCTCAGACAGCAGACCTCAGATCAGCTCTTACTGCTTGTTTTCCTCCGGTCTGTAAAATCTTGCAGATGCCATTGGGAGCACCGGAGGACACAGAGGCACATGATTTTTTTCAGGTTACCTGTTTCATGTACTACTGTCACGATATAGCAACCGTTTTATAAAAATAACTTTTTTTAATCATATTTGCTCCAATCTCGCCTACTTCAGCTTTAACCCCACAAAACCCACCTGCTGAATACAATTGGACTCATTACCAGTCATACCCAATTTATGCATTTCCAGAACTGTTTAGGGACCCCAGGATACAGAAATATTAAAATACACATTTTTAGAATAGGTGAAAATAACACATTTATACTGCATTCAAATAACTACATGTTTTCGCCCAAAACTGCATGCGATTATCATAAAGTGGGCATGTCTGTAAAGGGCAGACTCGTGGGTACCCAGAGAACCCATTTTCATTCACATATCTTGAGGTCAGAGGTCAAGGATCCCCCTTGAAAATGGCCATGCCAGTTTTTCTTCGCCAAACATTAGCCTAAATTTGGAGAAATCCTTCGTGACAAGCTGACATGACTTGGATACCAATGGATTCCCTAGATTTTCTAGTTTCATATGATACCAGTACCATCGCTCTAACTCTGAAACCGAGCCTGCTACAGCTTTCGAAAGACAGTAAAGTCGGTCGGGATTGCCGGCGAACCCACAGGCCTTTTAAATTTAAAAGAAATTAGCTAACATCTGGGGGGCCAAATCGAGCCTGATGGCGGGCCCCACTTTGGGCAGCCCTGTTTTAAGAGGTCAAAATCAATCAAATGTAAAATTCCAGCAATCAAGACACCTTTGGTGAAGCGTCTGTCCCCCTAACGTGTGCAAATAGGGGTGGACAAAACATTACAAAGCAAAGTTTACCAAAGCGTTGAATTGACTGCCCTCTGACACACAGTGTCAACAAAACTGAACATTATAAGCTTGGGTCAACGTTTTAAAGCTCCTTTGCCTCGAGAAGAGCCAGTTGAACTGGTTTGGTCATCCAGCACGAAAACTTGCTGGCTTTTGGAGGAGTTCCAGGTACTACTGACTGGTAGGAGATCTGTTAATGAACATTAGGGAGCTCCCTGGAGAAAGGGAACTCAGTCTTTTGCCACCGCAAAACACTGACCAGGATAAGGCCCTGATCACACACAGCGTGTTTTGCAGGTGGAAAACGCAAGCTGCACCGCTCTGCCTCTTTGTTGCTCGATCAGACAGTGTTTCTTTGCAGTTTGCTAAATTTTTTTTCTAATTGTTGCAACCACTGAATGAGTACTAATGTAACCTTAACACAAACCATATACCTAATAGTTAATAGTACAGTTAGTACCCGAAATCTAAAGTACCGCACTACTTTGCCACCTGCTGTTTTCTGTTCAGATAATGGTAACTACGGTTGGTAAAGTCATATAGCTCCGGATATCCAGCAGGAAGTCACTCAGTCAATGAGAAAAAACGCTAATTGCGTGGGGTGCCTTTCCGCTCCGAGCTCAATTGTTTTCAACTTAGGCTGTAAAAAGCAGCATGCAAAACACACTCATTGAAAACAATTACAAAAAGCCGGCCCAAGCTGCTAAAACACACTGTCTAATCACGGCCTAAGTGACTCAAAACAAATGGATGGATGCAACAGAAGTGGTCAAAAACACAAGTATCCTACATGGTTCCCATGTGTCCTTGAAATCCTTGAAAGTTTGTGAATTTGAGGAAAAAATCAAGACACTGATAATAGACATAAATAGATATGGGTCAAGCGTTTGAATTGATATATTTTGTACAAGAGTAGAATAGAAATCTGTCGCTCAACTTACACAATATATTGTTTTGCTGTGCTGTGTTAGAGAAGGCAAGAGACTGTAACACAGCACAGATGAAAAGTGCTCAAACATTCAAGCCTCTCTCTCTTTTAATTGTTGTTTGTGAGCTCATACAGCCTGCTAGATCTCACGATGAAAATTCTCAGGGTTGTAACAGGAATTAACCTTGATCCGTGTCTCAAACTATGCTGTTTTGGGTCATGAATTTGATTGAATTGGGCCTGGAAAGTCCTTGACTTTGATGTTTGAGAAGGTGTGGGAAACTTGATCCTCAATCGTCTCTAAAAGAAACCCAGAAACTGATTCTTATGTTCTATGTATGAGCCATAACCAACTCATTTAACACTCAAAACAGAATTCTACTGAGCTATGATTTGACCTGTATGGAGGGCAAGCCTGCATGGACCAAAATAAAGTGGAAGTGCCAAGTTTCAAGTTTAAAGTTTGAAGTGTGGTTAGTTTTACCAATAATTCTGTTTCATAAAATAAAATAAAATAATGCTTTGCACATTGCTCTCTTGAGCCCTTCAGAATATGTTGAAACTGGTCAGATTGTGAAACATTTATTAAGTATTGGTTTTGACTTGTGATCCCTGAAGTGCATGTGTGAAAAGAAATACTTTAGAGTGCATTCATCACTGGCACCAATAGGTGGGGATATTGAAGTACAAATAGCTCAGTGTGCCTCACCTCTCCCTCTAATTCTCTTTGAATTTGTCCTTTCTGGTATAATGTGAGCATTACTTATAACTCCATGCTGCACTAAGCCCTTATTTATTAAAGAATAAAAGGCAGCAAAGGCTGAATTATAGCAATACATTAGGAATATGAAAGATGATGAGTTTAGCTCGACCACTCAACGGCGGGCGGCTCACAAGATTAGATTTTTCTCTATTTTTTTTGCACGGTGTGACGCGGCAGGAAATTAAGTTATATCTACCCCCTGTAATTTATTTTTCCGTCGGCCAACTAAATGAAGTTATTGTTTGTGTCTGAAGCGCAGCTTGTTATAAGGGAAACAAAATAAAGGCGCGTGCGGGGCTTAAAAAGGCGAGATCCCCTCCGGTGCCAAATTAAATAGGCAGGGGAGAGTGGGCCGTGATTATCTGACACCCCAGCTCATCAATCATGTCGTCTTCTCCTCAGCTACTCCTCCTTGACTAACCAACACCGTTAACCCTGTCCTCATCATTCAACTCGCTGTCTGCGTGTTAGGAGGGCCCTTCACATCGTCGGCCAGCCTTACATCAACATATCTCTGTTTTTTTCTGTTGAAGCACTGTGATAAGCAGGCCAACGAACTGCTCGTCTATAAGACAACAGTATTTTAGTTGGCAGGGCTAAGTGGTGATGAGACAACATTACACTAAGGCAGATCTACAAGCTGGGAAACCTCTGAAGGGATGACTGCTGAACTAACACCATAACCAGGAAGCCAATACCCGATCCCAGTCTAGATTCACACTTAAAAGCTCATCAACAGTGCTCCAGCGCTTCATTAGAGTTAAAGGGTAACTTCGTTTTTTTTCAACCCTATTTTCCCATGTTTTTGTGTCTAAGTGACTAATCTGGACAACAATTTCTGAAATTGGTAAAAAATTGAGGGTTAACGTTGCAACCAGCAGCCGCGAAATGAGTTGCGAGGGCAAGCAGGTGATCAGCGTCAATCTAATGTTTCATTAACTAAAAGTGCTTGTTTTTGCCACCGACAGGCTCACATTGTAATTATAAGTGTCTGGCAACATTATGGAAAGAGAAATAAAAGTTTTTTGGCTGGACAGCAGAGGGCCAGCCCTATAAACGCGAAAGTCTGTCACTTAGTGATGACGTTACATGATTGGTCGGCCGAGTGTTGGAGTTTCCTCATGCTTCAAAATGAAAAGGCAGGAACAGTCCTTTATGCAAATGAACCCATCCAGCACGACGCGTCTGGTTCATGAAACATGGACCAAGCTATGAAGCTAGGTGATCTAGTTATAAAATGAAGCGAGATTCAGCAGTTACATAGCCTGTTTCTTGCTCAAAATGTTTGCAGAAGTAGATTTTGGTGGAATGTTTAGACAGAATTACAGAAAGTTTACGAGCAAGCCGCCATTTAGTTTCCTGTTTGAAACGGCAAACAGAAAACCAGGGACCAGTCAGCTGCATTCCACGTTCGAGTACGTCACCGCTTGAACGGCCAGTTGAGTGGAGTAGCGCATCCTTTAGTGTCCTCACCAGACCTAGTGGACATGTACCGCTGGATTTAACATTATAGACATTGACACTGACTTTTTGTAGAACACTTTAACCACAAATTGACAGACTGACCATACACGGTCCAGCCATGTACTCAGTTTTGACTGAATCTTGTTTCTTACCTTTCACTGGATCCGGTCTGTTTGTTATTGTGTCCAAGTCCCGCTCAAAGAGAAGTCTTGTTGTGAAATCTGAATATCCGTATACTCTGGCTCATCCACATTGGGGAAATCATCAAAATATTCAGCCATGACATTGAAAATCTTTTAAATAACACTAAGCTACGCTTTCTGTGCTTCAACACAACAAACTCTGCCCGGCTGGCACTTGAGTTTCCACCATGGATGTATTCCACTATTCCACCGTTGTCTTCTGGCACCACGTCACCTCGCCAGATTTCAAAACAAGACTTCAAACGAGACTCTTTCCATAATGTCAGACACTTATAATAACAATCAGAGCCTGTCTTGGCAAAAACAAGCACTTTTAGTGGACGTAAATGACGGTGCCAGCTTGCCCCAATTGTATTGCAGCCCGTGAGCAGCTGCCGTCTACAGCGCCCTCCCTCAATACTGGACCAATTCCAGAAATTGTTGTCACTATTAGTCAGTTAGACACAAAAACATGGGAAAATAAGGTACAGGTTGAAAAATACAGAAGTTACCCTTTAACCAAGCAGGTACATTTTTTGGTTAAATTACAACAACACAGACTGCACTGTTCCCACCATACTGTATGTTCTGGCCGTGATTACAGAGCAGAACAATGTTTGCCCTCTGGTGGCTCGGTGCCACAATATCTTAATACCTCAAACTGTACTTTTTGAACAATCAAGTCTTTACATCTTGGCCAAATATTGTGTTTGTGTGCCTGCTTGCATGTGTATAATGGTGCCGCCCAGGCCGTGCATGCAACCAATTTAGGCCAAGTCTGCCTTAACTATGAGTGATGGTGGTATAGGTCAGTGGCGATGCTTGTACATAGTGGGAGATTGTTTAGAAACGACCCCTCACCCTCCCTGCACACACCCACACACATACGCACTTCAACATTCACAAAGTTTTGAAAATTTCGCCCCTCACCCTCCCGTGCACAGCCACATGGATGCACACAAACTAACACAACTCATTCTTGAGTCCGGCTAGCAATGGCCTGCTTACTATAAGGCCTGAGTGCCAGTGACATGAGACCAAAGCAAATGAATTAAGAGTGGAGTTTGAAACGGAGCGCAATGTCGGCTCCTATTAACCTGCACACAGCTAAAAGAACAGCATTTGATGCCATTCAGACAGAATTGGCTTCAGAAAATCACAATGTTCTCCAGATGCTCGCAGTAGTATTTCTCAGACAAACCAGCATTTGTGTCGTACCTGTCTGTTTTTTGTACATTTTATTTACTCAACTGTTTTATTTAGATGGGCCAGGTAACGGACAGAGTAACAAAAAGTTTTGGAGCGTTCAATGCCCCTCAGAGCCAAACAGCTTGTCCTGCTCAAACTAGACCTGAGGCATGCTGAGCACACTCATTTACATGTTTCCAGTGAAGGTTGTGCAGCAGTGAAAGGTCATATCGTGAATACCATCAGGGCACAATGGCTCTGACCCCTTCACTCCTGAGGGCTTAATGTCTTCAGTGTAAATGGAAGAGTCATTGCATGCACAGTAAGGACATACCTTCTCCTTCTGATTGCATCTATTGCTCATTATACTTATAGGGATGGGAAGATTGAAAGTATCATCGTTATAGGCAGACCCCAGTAATATGTCCCCAACATCGCCCGATAAATTGAAATGAAATATAGTGTTAAAACCCATAAAACCTGTATACTGTTTGGCTCACTTTTTTTGCTTCAACACGTCTATGAGACAGTGCCAATGTCATCAGTCATGTTCATGGTCTCTGCTATGCTGCCATCTATCATTTTTTTAATTATCTTTTTTGTCTTTACTGTGCCATATTTTATTATGCTGCTGACGACACCCCAATTTCCCCCCCTAGGATTAATAAAGTCTCTGTCTATCCAGGATCTCGCTTATCCGTAACTGTGAGAAGCTGCCAGCCCAGGAGCACTTTATCGTTCAGGAGTACCTGGACAAGCCCTTCCTGATGGAGGGCTACAAGTTTGACCTGCGCATCTACATCCTCGTCACGTCCTGCGACCCGCTACGCATTTTCCTCTACAACGACGGCCTGGTTCGCATGGGCACGGAGAAGTACCACGCACCCAGCGAGGCCAACCTGGTGAGTCACAGACAATAATGGGATTTTTCAAAGTTGCATATAGATGCACACATGGTCATAGACACATACCTTGTAACTAATAACAAGACATGAATCTTTATCTGTGTACCATCTGTGCACAAGGCACAAGTTTGACGAGTTGTAGACATACACACAACTATTCATGGATTTATATTAGAAGGAACATACAGTAGCATAGTGTGTGGCCAGTCGGTAGGGGTGGGAATCAGCAGAGGCCCCACAATAAAATATTATCACGATACCTAAGTCACAATATGATGAGTTTTGCGATAAGATATATTGTGATTTATTACCTTTTTTTCACCTGCAAATTATGCAGTTTGTCAACATCTGTTTTATCTAATAAGTAGGGCTGTCAAAGTCAACGCCACAATAACGCATTAATGCAAATTTGTTTTAACGCCACTAATTTCTTTAACGCATTAATGCAACTTGCGGTTTTTAGGCTATAGCGGGCTCAGTTTTAAAGCTAGTGAAGATACTGGCATTATATGAAACCAAAAAACCTAAGGAATCCATTGGTACCAACCATGTCATACTAGCTTGTTATGAAGGAGGCTAAATAATGCTCCAAACTTACATAACATTTTTGCGAGGAAAAACTGGCATGGTCATTTTCAAAGGGGTCCCTTGACATCTGACCTCAAAATATGTGAGTGAAAATGAGTTCTATGTTTACCCACGAGTCTGCTCTTTACAGACATGCCAACTTTATGTTAATCACTTGCAGTTTGGGGCAAGTCATTGTTTTGTGTTGTTATTGATTTCCAATAATAAATATATACATACATTTGCATAAAGCAAGCATATTTGCCCACTCCCATGTTGATAAGAGTATTAAATACTTGACAGATCTCCCTTTAAGATTTTGAACAGATAAAAAATGTGTGATTAATTTGGGATTAATCGCAATTAACTATGGACAATCATGCTACTAATCGCAATTAAATATTTAAATTGATTGACAGCCCTACTAATAAGATACAGTTTTCACTTTGTTCATCTCAGAGTTTTCATTCACTTATCTTGAGGTGAGAGATCAAGGGACTCCTTAAAAATGTCCACGCCAGTTTTTCCTCACCAAAATGTAGCTTTTATTTTTGAGCATTATTTGGCATTCTTCCCGACAGGCTAACATGACAAGGTTGGTACCAGTGGATTCCTTGGGTTATCTAGTTTCATATGGTAACAGTATTTTCACTTTAGCTTTAAGCTGAGCCCGCTACAACCTCTGAAAGACAGAGTAGCGGCTGGGCCCACTGGTGGGCTGTCGGATTGTTAAGAAGTTAATAGTTTATATAATAAAAGATTGACACTTGATGTCAGTGTATCAATACAATATTGCCACGCAAAATATTGTGATACTATAATGTATTGATTTTCTTTCCCCCACCCCTCCCAATCGAGCGAATCAGAAATACACTACAGACAGATAGTAGTGCCATGCACTCCCATGAACCGGAGCCATGGGCTTGTGTATACAACATAATCAAATTAGACACACAAACACACAGGAGGACAGAGGTTAGGAAGCACAGCGTAATCTCTGTATGATCACAAAAACGTGCATGTACTCATATACACAGTCAACAGTACCCAAATGCAGACAACTATAAGATATTCTCACACACATGCACCCACACAGAATGGGCAGCCATACTGTATGCACACAGCTGAGCGTAAATGTCCACATGCCAGATGTCTCCTGTAATATCAAGTCGCTCATATTTGCCTTGAGGTTCTGCACCTGCTGAAGCACAGGCTGTTGCTGATGACGGGACGTACACACACACACAGCTTCCTATCAAGCGTGATGCTTATCTACAATATGAACACACGCTCGCATAGACACGCTGGACCCCTCCTGTGACACAAATGTGTATTGTCTTACTCAGCCTGTGACACATGATGGAGTGAGTCGTGCCATGGAGATGGATGTTCAATCCCACAGAGAGTGGCTCGCAGACAGCTACCATGGGCTGGAGTGGCCTCCGGTCACAGCGTTATTACCTCGTAGGCTAAAGACAAGGATGTATTGTCTTCAACTGTGAGGGATAGTGTTTAAAGAGAGGAATACTACAACAATGACCAGTTACAATCAACCATGCTCTGTTGGAACCATGGGGCACTGTGGCTCCTCTCATCACTGAGTGAGCTTTGGTGATCTATGATCGATGGCTTGTTCTGCTGTTGCACTCATTATCTGTCGATCCCATAAGAACCATCTTTAGAACAGAGCGGTGTTAATTCCCATACAGCACAGCGAGCTGTTCTTTACTTTTCTTACTGCACCATTTCTTACCATCTTTAGTTGTAGCCAAGGGACACGTTTGCAATATTTTTACTTTTTCCTTTATTCATGTCTACCCATATTACTTAGGAGAAAATGTTTTACATTACAACGTGGGTATGTGCACCGTGGGGATAAAAGCACAAACACCCTTGAGGATGTTGTTTGCTGTGATGATTATCATCACTGACAAAGGTATAATTACTCTAAAGAGCACTGCCACAGGTGCCACAGCTATTTAAATACAATATACAGTTTACACTCCATGTATTAAAATAACATTTCGTTGTATCTGCTTTTGCACTTGCTTCAGTGGAGGTTATTTGTGGCCATTAGTATTAGATTGTGGTTGTACTGGACAACTATCAGTATCTGTTGCTATTATACTGTATATGCAACTTTGAATGTTGTCGGAGCTTATAAGAGGACTTGTTTTACAAGTACCCCGCAAGACCTGTGACTCGGCAATCTACTAGATGTTTTCAAATAGTAGAAATGCTGTATTTTTTCAATTTTAAGAAAAGGACTAAGCTTGTTTTGCTTTTTCATTTAGATGAGTGGTTCCCAGACTTTTTCCTTAAAGGACTTCCTTTCTATCATGACTAAGTGTCATCTTTTATGGATATTTCATATTCTATTCAATGCATAACAATAACAGAACAACTGATGAACTGTAAAATTAACCCAAATAGTGAACACAGTAACTGCAGGACGTTTGTGTAAAACGAGTGATTTGGATGATTTTTGAGGAGATTATTTTATTTCTTGTGAATATTGCATCAGAGATTAGTTTCCTGTTATTTTTAGGAACCATTAATACAATTCTCTGTGTTTTTTTGTTTTAACTTTAAACAATCATACATATTTAATAGGCTTCTTTTTTGACAAACTCAGTGTTTTCTTCTCCCTGATGCTTGGTCATTGTTCTATTACCTCTTTGGTTGTTTTAATGGTCCTAATGGAGGAAAAGGCTGTTTAGCAGAGAGGGAAGGCTCTGTGAATACAACTTGTGTTCAGGTCTTCACCCTGCCGTTATCCTGTATACATCTTAAATAATAATCCATACTTTAAAAATGACAATTTCATTTAGTTTTCTTCACAGAAATGAATGAAATACTGAGATAAAGGCCAAATGCATATTTTAAAAAAAGTTGTCTTACACCCCTTAAAATCAAGAAGGCCTCGCAACCCCCCGTGAAGCTTTGGCGACTGACCCCCAGGTCGGGTGCCAGTGATTTAGATGATGGTAGTAATGTGCAAGTGTCAGTATATTTAGCCTCTAAATTGTGCCTATTTCTCTCAGATCCTTGTCCCTACGTACGAGCAAACAGGTGAAGTTGTTGCACTGTAGTATAGACTGCGTGAAACTCCATCAGGTGGAGGTTGGGGTCGATGGTCGACACAAAACACTGTTTTTTCACCCAGGAGACTGAGTTTTGCATCCCGTGTAGTTGTCTTTGTGTCCCTAAACTTAAGTGTTTTTGTTGCCTAAACCTAAAGAAGCCTTTTTGTTTGTGTTCAAAACATAACGATTCATTAAGTTTTGCAACGTGTTAGAACGTGTTGCTTTTGTAGTAATGTAGTAGGCGTAGTAGGCGCCTAATAACCGACATGTATGGTGCTTATAGCGCCTATTTAATGGTTTGATATCAGTCAAATCGGGTAGGTGTGAACATGCACATGTTGATGTCTAATGCATAAAGGCCCTCCTAACTCCCCTTTTGTCCCCACAGAGCCAGCTCTACATGCATCTGACCAACTACTCAGTCAACAAACACAATGAGAACTTTGAGCGGGACGAGACGGTGGACAAAGGCAGCAAGAGGTCCATCAGCTGGTTCACCGAGTTCCTCCGCACCAACGACTACGACGTGGCCAAGTTCTGGGGAGACGTCTCTGTACGTGGGTAGTCCACCCAAACAGACACAAACACATACGCACCGTTACACGCAGACATATCGTGGCGGATGTGTACTACCTCCACGCACGCAAGGATGTGCAGTATGATAACAAAACACGCCACAAATGCAAACAACACACGCATGCATCCGTGAGTGTAATCTGTGAGCGTATATACACATGCTCTCGCTGCTAACCAACACACGTTGCACAAAGATCACAGGCCGACCAGCAAAAGGTTTGATATGATTTGTTATGACAGTAATACAGTGAGCTTCCGAGCTTTGTTTAACTCCGGGAAGAGCTCAGTGAAAACATCATTCCAGGATGGTGAGCTTTCCTTATCTGGCACGACTCTCAGCTCATCCAAACACCTTTACCTCGTTCATTTTCTTTCATCCAAGTCTCTTTTGGATGATTTTTATTTATTTTTTTTTTTTTTACTTATACCCATCCATCCCATCATGTGCCCCTTTGTCTTTCTGTCACTACTCTTTTACCCATTTCTTTTCTATCCATTTCTTTAGCCCTGGTTCTGTTTTATAGAATCATACGAGTGCCATAAATAAGAATAAATCTGTAAAAGAATACTAAAAAAAAATGTGGAAATAAAAGGAGAAAACAAAATATAAAGCAATAATTATAAGCACTTTCATTTATTTTTTAATTTATTTCTGAAAATATTTATACATGTTTAAAAATCTATATTCATTTATTTATTGCATATAAATTATTTTTTTAATTATTATTTTTTAAAATTTAAAATAGAGTATATGTTTGCAGGAATTGACTACTCAGTCTGGGCAGGAGGAACCGCCCAAAGCTGATTGACAGTTTGGCCCTTCAAGGAATAGCAAAAGCAATAGGGAAAAAAAATAAGGAAAAATATAGAGATAAAAATAAATAAATGACATTATATAAAAATGAATGCATTTTAAAAATATACAGAATTTTTTTGTAAAAAAGAAAATGAATAAATATATACATAAATAAAAACAAATAAATGTGAAAATAAATGAATATGCTTATAATTATCTTTATATTCTGTTATTTGTCTTAATATTTCCACATGCATTTATTCTTTTATTCATTCCTCTTTATATTTCCACATTTATTTTCTTATACTTTTACAGATTTATTCTTTTTTGTTTGTTCTTTTTCATTTTCATTGCAATCGTATTTTCTATTTCATTGTTTTTGACCTTGCCTTTTTGTCCCTCTGTCCATATTCATTTGGGTTGTGTATTCCCTCAGTGATTGTTCTGTGTTTCACTGTCTGTTCTCATGCAACAAGTGTTCAACCTCAAAATCAATTCCCATTGGTTATTATACTCTCCTCAAGGCAATCTTTTATTTCTGCTTTCCATCAGCTCTCACTTGTCTTTATGTTCATGTTGGACAAAGTGGCTTTTGAGACTGTTGTAGGTGTTGTGGCCAGGGGTTCACCTTGTACTTTAAGTTCTTGTTTAGTTAATGTTTTTTTTTCTTTATTCTCCTCTCTTATCCATCTTGTGTAATCTCTCTATGTGATCCATTTTGTAAAAGGCGTTAAAGTTCTTTTTTCCACATTTCTTTCTCACTTAAGTTTCTTTTTCTCACATCTCTCTTGTCTCTCAGTGACACATCAGAGTGTCACCCTCTGACTCAGCCGGACCGTCCTCCTCTTCTCTTGCTCTCTCACCATTTTTGTCTCTGCTCTTTCCTCAGAAGTTGCACCACTTTGGTGTTAGTGCTGTCCGCTCGCACTCACACACTGTGTTTTGTTACAACTCTGTATTTATGCTCTCCGCTCGCTCTCCTCGCTCTTTCTCTTTTCATCTCTCCTCTTACATTTTGTTCCCGTACAGACCGAGCGGGCTGCCCTGACTCTTCCCGCCAACGGTCACGGTCAGAGAGTCAGAGAGTTTGTTTTCCAAAAGATTGTCTGTGGGGGTTAAGAATATCTTGTATGTTGTTTTTTTTTTTTCCATATCTCACTGACATCGCTTTCATATTGAGGTATTATTGATGTGCTGTACGGGGCAGAGTGTCCAAGGTTTGACCAGCAAAGACGCAGCTTTTTTATGTGGGTGTAATTTTGAGAGCAGGGTCTGACTACAAATGGGCTGGTTATAGAGGCATCGGCTAGACCACCGTACCGCTCTCGTGCACCCAGCAGTCAGACTGGACCGAGAAAACTGCAGGCCAGCAGCCCTGCGTGGGGTTCGACTGGTGAAGGGAGGCGTAGTGCAGATGGTGTGTGTGTGTGTCAGAGTGAGCATGTAGTCAGTACAATCCACTCTAATGGCACCATTAGAGTGACATTAATGCTCCCTCTCTGATCCGTTAGGTTTATTGATTCTTTTGGTGGACATTCAGACACAATAACGGTGACACTTTTTTTTATGCCACTTGGAAAAATAGAACTTGTGATAATCTTTGTCCTACAGTAGAAATAACCAATTGAAATGCAGAGTTTTAGGTGTTTAGGAGTTATTGTGCATAAATGTACATCTCACTAGTGAATGACAATGCCTTTCAACAGTTTGTTTTTATCAGTTTAGGTTGACGCAATTTTATTCGTAGTAAAAATACGTAATTTTACTTGAGGACACACTTTTCTTAATCCTGCCAGTAGTTTAAAGGAGATAAATGCAAGATTGGGAGCATTTCTGTTGCCTCCACACTAGGGGTGTAAGAAAATATCGAGACACTTGAGTATCGCAATATTATGGGTTGTGATACTGTATCGATTCTCCAAAACACTATCGATTTTTAATTGACCTCATCTGACGGCCCGCCATCGGCCCCCCTATTCGATCTTTCGGAGATTGTAGCGGGCTTAGTTTGTCATACTAGCTTGTCAGGAGGAAGGCTAAATGACGCTCCAAAGTTGCGCTAACTTTTGTCGAGGATATACTGGCATGGTCAAATTCAAAGGGGTCCATTGACCTCTAAATGTGCTATTATAAAAATAGTGTATTTCTGGTGTGTTCTTTATACTATGGCCGTTATACAGCGGCCGTTAGCTAGCCAGTGGGGCACGCTCACTTGCACAAACGTGCACCAAAAGGCACACACGGCCGGCCCGGCTATGTCAACAGAAGCTCTGATTACAACACACACAAAAGGAGAGTGACTTCATTCCCTGCCCAGGTAGACATTACTCCTCTATATCTTTACATAGCAAATAGTTGTTTGCTGCTGTATTAATGCTCTGAATATCGTTTAGAGCACCTTTAAATATCAGACATCCTGCTGTCTCTATACTATACTAAGACAGAAAGAGAAGTGACGCTTTTAAAACAGAGATGAGATAAATGCATTATACATGCACACATAAAATAGCTAAAATAATGAACAAATGTATGCAGGTAAAAAAATAAAATAAAAATGATAACATGATTCAAAGAGGCTTATAAAACCATTTCAGCCCAAAGCTAACAAAACACAGGCACACATGCAAAGTGCTAGGCAGTGGCCAGTGCTGGGGGCTCAGGATAAGGAGGGAGGTGATGGGGGTAGGGACAAAGACACACACAGACCAGCCAGTACTGGGGACTCCGGGCATAAATACAGTATTGGAAGCAGGTGTTTGTGCTGGGCAGCCTGTGGGTCAGACGGGTGGATGGACGGACAGATGGATGGCGGTGTGTGAGCGACAGACAGATAGAAAAGGGAGGGGGTTACTGCCTTATCAGGCCAGGGCCAGACCACCATACCCCTCTCCTGCACCCAGCAGTCAGACTGGACTGGGCAAAATGCAGGCCAGCAGCACTGCGTGGGGCTTGACTGGTGAGGGGAGGCTTTGTGCAGAGTGTGTGTGTGTGTGTGTGTGTGTTTACTCCAGCTGCACAGCGGGAGTGAGCAGGCAGGTAGCAGCCAGCAAACATACGTGCAAACACACATGAACACAGGTTGGGAGCCACTAGCCATAAGATGGACCACCACCAGCATCGCTGAAAGTCTGTGTGTGTGAGTGAAATTCAAAAGGTTCTGTGCCAGTAACACTTTCTGTTTTCAAACTGACAGAGTATCTTGAGACGCAGGAGAATTGGATGTAGTCTTGCTGTTTAGTCATACATCTAAAAGGTTCAAGCATTTATCTGCAGTCGCAACCTGCAATTAAAGCCGGACTCCTAATTGCACCATTTCCACTTTAAAAATACCTTTAATCAGCTGCTATAAAAAAAATTGCAGCCTATGGATTTTTAGGATCAATTCAACTGACAAAGAAAAGTAAGATTTGTGCTTTTGTTGTCAGCTCAGCTTGATGTTTCTCTGTCTCTTTGTGTTTGTGTCCTGACAGGAGCTGGTGGTGAAGACCATAATAGTGTCTGAGCCCCACGTGCTGCACGCCTATCGCATGTGTCGCCCCGGCCAGCCACCAGGGAGCGACAGCGTCTGCTTTGAGGTCCTGGGCTTTGACATCATCCTGGACCGCAAACTCAAACCATGGCTACTGGAGGTACAACTGTGTGTGTGTGTGTGTGTGTGTGTGTGTGTGTGTGTGTGTGTGTGGCGTGTGTGAAACGGCTTGAGTGTGTTTCTCATTTTCTCCTAGTAATTTCTACTCGCCATTGCTGGCGGCATTTTCAATGACATTTTTTCCCCATACAAAAAAGAAGTGTATTTACTACATTTAAAGGGACATTATCATTTACTAATTTCAGATTTTTTTTTATTTGTAATGAATTATTTGTAAATTATTATTTATTAATTAATTTTATATACATTTTATTTTTGATTTCTATTTTTGTGTAGTATATTATGTCAATCTTACTAATGTTTTTGAACTTTAAAAAATTGTAGAGTAGGAGATTTACTTCTGAGATTTATGACATTTTCTTTGAGGGTGTGTATGTGTGTGTTTGTCAGTCAGAAAGAGGGAAGCAGGGCTGCAGTCTGTGCAGTCTCACCTGTCTGTGCCGCTACTAGAGTGACAGCGGCTCCTAAACTGAAGTAATGTGGCATCAGCAGGAGAGAGGGAGACGTTGCCCCGCACTGACAGAAAGCATAAACACACACTGATTTTGCTTACACACTCTCGTCCCTGGTGCACACACAAACACAAACACGCACAAACACCCACACGGTCTCAAGTATGTATTTATGCGCCTCTGAACACAAGCAGAAGACACGTTCCCGTGTAAAATGAAAGGACCGTACACAACCACAAACATGCACACACAATTACATGGATGTGTGCATTCACACACACACACACACACACACACACACACACACACACACACACACACACACACACACCCACGCATACAAATAGAAATGCATGCATACGCAGCTGCATGTAAGACAAGACAAAGAGCCCTTTTTTCTCACACAAAGGCACACACACGCAGAGTGGGAAAATATAGGTCAGGACGGCAGGTTGAGTAGCAAGACACCCGCCCCTCATTCTCTCAGCGTCAGTCTCTCAAGTGTCAGTCATTCAGGAGACGGATTCGAGTTCAGAGTCCACTCCAGGATTTCTGTCTCGCCGTTCTGATGTCAGCCAGTCAGTTAAAGCGTGACCTAAATCCTTTAACCCAAAGTGGCTGCGCGCCTTTTTCCCCCCTCTCTCCCACAAATTGACTCAAGGATGGGAAATGCCTGTGGGATAATTGTTTGTTTTTTCCCCATCATGATAACCCAAAATAAATCCAAAAGCCTCTGATTTTAGAGAAAAAGTGGCACTTGATAGTTTGCTGGTGTTTTCAGAAGAGTCGTCGTGGAATTAGGGTGTTATAATTACCTGACTCTTTTTTTATGTGGTTGTGTGGATATGACAAACAGGATGTACAAGAGAGAGCAAGAGTGTGATGTTCCTTTTGACTGCTGGTGCACTATGACAGTATGTGTGCATTGTGTGTGTGTGTGTGTGTGTGTGTGTGTGTGTGTGTGTGTGTGTGTGAGACATGGCAAACAGCCGTGAATGCAGTTGTTCCACTCCAGCAGTAATGATCCCCCCTGTGCTACTAGCAGCTCTCTATAACTCTCATCAATTAACATCCCACGCACACACACACATGCACACACACACATCCCTGCTTCTCTTTCACGCAACATTTACAGCAACAATCATTTATTTCCAAAATTCAACTGATTAGTCAGGGGATACTTGCAAGCACAGAGACCCCTTCTCACATCCTCACTGCGTACGCTGTCAAGCCTGAAAATAACTTTATTACCGCTTTTTAGCCCGCCGACGTTCGTTCATATTCTGCGGGGACGCCACAGTCTGGCCCATAGGCTGGTTGCCACAAACGCTACCCTATGGCAAGCCCTCAGGTCTAAATTAAATTTTCCAGCAGATCTCTTTTTCAGCATTTTGTCTTAAATTGAATGCATTTCACTGCATTTCACCATTTTTTTTTTAATTTTTTTATTTCTGTCACCCCCCTCGAGTCCCAAAACACTAAAAATTGTGTCAGGAATTGAAACACAATCTAGGCCTCACAGGTTTGTTTTGAATTTGTGGACTTCAGCTCTCAGGTTTCCTCATCGGTGTCACTGTGAATTATGTGCGCCACGCCTCGTTGGGCCCTTACCCAGACTGCTGTTCCGACAATGTCTTCCTCTCTTACTCCTTAAAACGTCAGAGTTGGTTGTTGGACATGCAAACTCGCGGCCAGGAAATGAAAGCTCAACCTGTGTAAACTCAAAGCCAGTCGGATACCTGAAAGCTAGATGGTATCATATATAAAGAACTGTCAAATGACATTAATCCTGCCCTTTGTATTTGTGTTTTTGTCTGCCATTTTCTGAGTGTGTGTGTAGGAGGCTGTGGAGGGAAAAAGGAACATGATTGCCTCTCACATCCTCCAATTACACCGCCAGAAAATAGCCACTGCTTTTTTTTTTTTTTTTTTTTTTTTTAGTCAAGGTATTCAAAATAGTGCAACTCCAAACTCCCGTGATTAGACAACACACTCACCTCTATCGTGCCATCGCAAGAAAACCTCTGGGCAAGATACAATACAGCGGCTCTTTGTAAGCACAAAGAAGAATCATTGCAAATATACTGATAACGAACAGGGATACTCGAGAGGAACAACCCGCAGACCAGCACACACCTGCTAAATAGCTTGTCACAAGGGGTGAAAACAGAGAAGGCAAGAGTGATGCTTCTCAAAACCAAGGCCAGGCATCAAACAGACGCATTGTGCTCAGAGCAAGTAGAGAAGAGAAGGTAAAAAGAGAGAGAGACTGGCTTTTGTGTGATCCTTATCTTAATTCAGCGGGGTTTTCAACACAAGTTTTACCTCCTATTGACATTCAAAACATCAGTGCTACATAGGCACACACACATAGGCACACACACACACACACACACACACACATATGTGTAACCCGAGACGCTCACTTTCATTAAACCAGCCCAGACAGCATCTGTGTCTCGTATAGGAAAGGCGTTTCATTGAGCCGTGATCTCCTCTTCACACAGAAAGACACACACAAGTACACATTTTCACACACAGTCAGCTTAGACTGTGGTTTGTATTGTCAGAGCCAAGGCTTTTTGCTTTGAGTGCTTCATTGACTGTTTTTGACAGCAAAATAATAAAGAAAAGAAAAGCTAAAATACAATGGAAAACATAAATCAATGCCGAAATAAACATTCATTTAGTTTAGCTCAGGACAGGGCTGTAGTAGTAGTCCACTTTTTTAAAGCCTTGCACTTGTCTTGGACTCGTGCCTTGTTGGACTCGGACTTGCCGTAGACTCGTGCCTTGTTAGACTCGGACTTGTCTTGGACTCGGGCTCGGCTATTGAGAGCTGGTCAAGTTGCTCCACGGCTGCTGATTTACGATCAGTTGTTCAGAACGTTGCTTGATTCTAACAGCGTTTCCCGTATATGCATTCAACAGCGGTGCGGCGCCGCTGCTAAAAATATCCCCAAACGCAATTTGGGTCCGCCACGACAAAAAAAAAAGAACTCGAGTTCTATGAACGTGAGAAATGCAATATCCTCTTTACCACCACAGGAAGAAAGGGGAAACCATATAGTTTCAACACTGAGTTTAAACTTCTATCTATCAACTATCAACTGATGTTTTAGGAGGTGCTGCAGGACACCTACTTCCTCGTCCATGCTATTTGCATAAGTAATAATCTCAATAAATAAATAAAATTTAGAAAATGTAATGAAAATGTCCCTGATTGTGGGCATATTGGGGGTGGTCCCGGGGTCGCCAGTAGCAAATATCGGATTTATGAATTTATGTTAGACTGTAATGGTCCTCAAACTTAAATTCTATGCATTGATTAGTTTGATGTTAGAAGATAATATGAATATTGTTTATAGATTATTTCTGCCCATCCTAACTGATTAATCACTATATTAGCATTGGAAAGACACTATTGCCTATTATAGTCTTGAACAGGACTCAATTTGCTCTGTACTCGGTCTTGACTCGGACTCGACTGGATCTGGTATTGGACTTGATTCGGCCTCGAGTAAGTTGGACTTGACGACAGCCCTGGCTCAGGAACTGCCTTATGACACTCATAAATTCTGCTCGCACGTGTTCGTGTCTTAAAATTGGGGTGCGTGGGTCAAAGAGAGCAGCAGCCGTCTCCAAATCCAGTGTGTCATAAGGAGTGCATTTACTCAATGGCAAAATATAGCAATGGGACAGCGTTATCACCCTCCTACCCCCCTTCACTCTCAAGTTTATCCAGGGCCCATGTGCTGTAAGCCGGCATGACAAATAACGTCAAATGGAGTGAGGAAAATGGGGGAAAAAATACTAGAGGTTTGGTGGGTGATGGGCGAGGACAAGAGGAAAATACACATACACACACACACAAACTATTCCTTTAAATGCCCTATATGTGAAACAGAACCAGACACAATTCACCGTTCTCATGGGGTCCTGATTGGTGTCCATGGACCACAACACAAGGACGGGTGGATTGAGGCCCTGCCTCATTACAGGCTCTGGCTCACTTCATTTTTAAAAAAAAAAAAAAAAAGAAAAAAAAAAAAAAAACCTTAAGCTGGTCAACTCTAAATAAGAAGAAACAAGTGTTTGTAGTGAGCAGGAATAATTAGAAACCTGCCCGGTCTGTGAGAAGCTGTCTCTCTAGTGTCAGGCTCCAGCGGCTCAAAGGCTGCTCGGCCTGCTCGTTAGGGCCACAGTCAGTGTGTGAGGATGTGTGTGTGCATCTGAATTTGATTTGTGCTGTGTCAGTGCATGTGTGGTGCATACTGTAAGTACTGTATGTGTGTATGCCTGCACTATAAACAACATATGCGCTATGAAAGCCACCACATGCAACTGAGGGTGTTTCTGTGTCTCTTGTGAATGTCCCTACTCTCTCTATATGTGTGTGTGGTCTTTGTCCCTCTGGGAAAAGTCCTCTGTTGTGTGTGTGTGTGTGTGTGTGTGCGTGTGCGTGTGTGTGGAAGTGTGGTCGGCCATTCTGATGTGCCTACCAAACCAACTCCAGCCCACATCCCCGTCTTTTTATCCAGTCGGAGAGACATGGAGGAATCCTGCCTAAAACACAAAAACAGACCAATTCAGTGTGTAAAGAGAGGAGGAAGAAACCTCGCTTGCCAAGTTTCACGGTGTTTTCTGCTCAGTATTGAGATGCCATCGGACACAGGAGCTTAGCCAGCTTGATTATTGATGGCTGCAACTTAACTACCATCTCCTCATCCATCTCTTTCCCCTTTCTCCCCCTGCCTGCTCTCCCCTTTAGGAAGGCTTGTGCAGAGTGATTGGCAGCTAATGAGGCGGGCATGGTTAGGTCAACCGTGGCACTGGTTTGTTTGTGTCTCAGTGTGTGTATGTGAGTGAATGGGCATTACGACAACAGACCAACAGACTGCAGCTGGACTGCTCCCCTAAGGGCGGTGATTCTTCACCCCCCCTCCATCCCCCTCTCCTTCAACCCCTTCCTGCAACTTTCCTCTTTCTCTTTCTTTCTCTGTCCCCCGATTGTTTCAAGATGAGTTTGGTTTGCCTGTCCATCCCTCAGAGCCAACATAATCCAGACTTCCTTTTCTTTTGAGTGCGAATGTGTGTGTGTGTGTGTGTGTTTGTGTTGGGGGTGTGTTTGTGGGGAGTAATCTGCGCTGGCGAGTGTAAACAGATGCCACGATACACGTAGAAACAAACACATGGATGTTACTCTCTCACAACAACGCATAAACAGAGACTGCAAATGAACTGCTGAAAATACTGTGAATTTCCTGCGTGGAGTAAATAGTGTCTCACACACTTGTGAAAGCTTTTGATTGAAATTTCTATTTCATCTGCGCAGAATTGAGATGAACATTTTATGTTCTTATAGCTTTCCATAAAGAGTAGCCATTCAAAGCGTATAGCTGTTTTCCCAGGAGTTTTAGAAGAAGGATTTAGAGGTTATCCTGCCTTTCAGACATTTCCTCAGGAAATTTGAGAAGTGTTTTCTAACCCCTACAACAGCCGAGTCGAACATTATTGTGTATTCAGGGTGATTAAGGAGGAATTTACTTGCTACCTGTGCTCTCCAAATAATTTTCATCCCCTCATGATTGAATTTTCTAGGGTGAAAAATGATGGAGGAGAATACATACAGTCTGATGTACTCAATTATCTTTCAGAGTCTCTCTTGCGCCCTTCCACCTTTCATTCTCCTTTTTGCCTTTGATTAATCTTTGGCACTTAGTGGGATTCATTCTTGTTTAAATGTAGCTCTGAGGGGGCGTCTTTCTCCCAGCGAACCCTAGGTGGCAGTAGCTACCTGCGAGCCGCTCTTTGGCTTATAAGAGGTTTATTAAAGAATAATTAGAATGATGTATGGGACTGTCTGTCTCTATCCACATCCATTTTCCCCCAACATGACTATTTCATGGAATAAGTATCAAATTAGGAGCGCGCGGGCCTCGTATGTGGGGCAGTTGAAAACACACCCAACATTTAGTCATTTATCATCAGGCGTGTATGGCAGCACCAGTGTGTGTGTGTCTGTGTCTGTGTGTGCATGCATGTGATTGAAAGGGTAGATATATATTGCATGTTTATGAGTGACATATGGAACTGTAGTGTGTGCGGTTGAGTGTCTGTAAAGGGAGATAATATATACTCTTGCATATTTATGACTGACAGTCTCAGACCTGAGGTGTGTTTTATTGATATATATTCTCATGTTTGTAAGTAGGTGTGTGCGGCTGCATAACTATGACCACTTCTATCTTTTTGTGCACCTTCAAAAGCACCTTTTGCTTTTTGTGTCAGATTATATCTCCGAGTGTCTTCAAAGAAAAAAACGAGAAGAAAAGCAACACTCCCTGCACCCTGCCAGCCAGCCAGTCAGGCAGGTCAGGCCGACTGGTGGCGAAGCTAAGCGCTGGCCCGCTCACTCCCAGGACCTTTACCAGCAGCTCAGCATGCCCAGCTAGAGTTTCCCCCGGTCTGACTGGACCACTAAAAACGCCACAAAAAGAACAAAACAGTGATTGATAAGACGGGCTGAAACAAGAGAGCGACTTAACATGGCGGCCAGCTGTCTGTCTTTCTGTCGCTCCGCTACTCACGCTCTCCCTCTCCGCCTCGCTCTCTCGTTCCACCATTGTGTGGCAACAAACACTCCATTCTGACAGCGGTTGAACTGTGCCGATACCCTCGAGTGTGCGGGGCAGAATGGGAGGCTTGTCAAAGCAGTGGTTGTTTACACTCTGCCAGGAATAGTAAGAGGGGGGTCGCTTTTCTGAACCGATTAATCACGAGCAGCCCTTGCACTTGTTTGACGAGTATCCCAGACACAGAATGGATGTCGATGGGGGGAAGCAATTTGTTGTGGAAAGAAAGCAGCTGATTGTTGTTGATCCATTGCCGTTGCTATGTTATTAGGGTCGACGGGACACAGCAGAGGCCGCAAGCGCAAAACTGCTTGATGCCCGCATTTTAAACAATGATTGAATCATTGTAAGATTTTTTTTTTTACTGGGTTTATTCATAATTGAAATGATAACAAATTGTTAGACGGAGTTGGACTCAGTCATTGACATACCATTGCATGAACTGAGACTGAGCTAATTCTCTCACTCTAGGTGTGCAGAATGGCCTATGGCTACGTTAATAATAGTGTTATTGTTAGGGTTTGATTTCGCTGTTTGGCCATTACTTACTTATTAACTATCCTTGAGCAGTACACCCCCACAGGGCCAAACATTATGAGACGGACCCTGCATTCAAACCAGATTCAACCACTATGTCTTTGTACACTGTATTTATTTTCATAAATCCTTTTCAGAGGACTTTTTAACAATGATAATTAGGGATGTAAGACAATATAGATACACTTGAGTATGGCAATATTATGTTTTGTGATACTGTATTGATTCTCCTTCTCCTCCTCTTCTCGATTTTCAATTAACCTCTTAAAAATCCGACTAATATTCGATCTTTCAGAGGTTGTAGAGGGCTCAGTTTTAAAGCTCGAGTGAAGATACTGGCATCATTTGTAACTAAAAAAACCTAAGGAATCCATTGATACCATGACAGGAGAGAGGCTAAATAATGCTCAAAAGTTACGCTAAATTTTGGCGAGGAAAAATCGATATGGCCATTTTCAAAGGGGTCCCTTGACCTTTGACCTCAAGATATGTGAATGAAAATGGGTTCTATGGGTACCCACGAGTCTCCCCTTTATAGACATGCCTACTTTATGATAATCACAAGCAGTTTTGGGCAAAAACCAAGCAGTTGATTTGCATGCAGTATAAATGTGTTATATTTGCCTTTTATAAAATGGTATATTTCTGGCCTGTTCTTTATACAGTGAAAGTTTTCTTAGAATTTTATTTAAAAAAAAATATCGCAATATATTGCCTCTCTTACAGTATCGCAATATTTCGCAATTAGAGCTGTCAACCGATTAAAATATTTAATCACAATTAATCACATGATTGTCCATAGTTAATCACAATTAATCACAAATTAATCACATTTTTTTATCTGTTCTGAGACTGACCCTGTATCCAAACCAGAGGGTAAAGAGAATTCCCCACTTGGAAATGAATAAACTATATCAAATCAAATAAAGCATGTAACATTCGCTAGTTGCACTTCTACCTCTCTGTTTGTCCTTTAGGGCCTGTAATAAAAATCAGTAGACGGGCTTGCAGTTCACAGACAATTCAAACCAAATGGATGCCAGCTTTATTTGCCTTCATAAACACTGGCAGGTTACGTATGTGTCTCAATCACACACCTCCAGGTGCAGAAAATAAAAGAGTTACATGTCCTGTTCATGATTTACAGTTCACCCTCTGATCTTTGGATGTTTAACTGGGTGATCACATGAGGATAAACCAGTCCTGTGAAAAATTACAGACTGATATGTTCTTCTCCTACATGCTCATTCGGCTGTTTGACGATGATGAGTGATATTTGGACTACACTGATGCGATGCCGATGCCGAACCGAATCAAAGCACGAGTAAAAAGGAGTTTCTAATCTTTTCATCTGACGTTTTTATTGAATGCGTCTTGGAGCGACCGAGGGCTCCTTTAAGACCCTGCCAGAGTCACTTAAGAAAATCAGAGTGGGGGTTTTGGGAGCCTGCGGGGGTTCATTAGGACCAGACTGGTCCAACTTCCTCTGCCAGAGAGGAAAAGGAGTACACAGAAATACGGAGAAAGAAATGAATAAGGGAGGTAATGACCAGAGAGTGAGGGCAAGCAAGCAAGCGGAGGAGGGAGGGGGAAAGATGAGTGACCAGACAGAAAACGGGTTGAGAGACGGGAAGAAACAGAGTGGGAAGAGAAACTAACCAGAAGGAGAGGGCGACAGGCGGAGAGTAGAAGGAGAGAGAGAGACAGCGAGCGCCGCGATGCCAGTCTACTCTGTGACAGCTTGACACCACAAATCAAACTAAGAAATGAAGACAAGTAACTAGACAACCGTCGCCAGGATCACTGCCAGTCTGGCTGTTACCTATAGGCTACGGCGCTCTAAAGCCATACTCTTTTCATTGTGCCTGTCATATCGGGGAGCGCTCTAAATGAAAACAGACCTCTTCCCTCTTTTTCTTTTGTGGTGTTTTTTTTTTTTTTCCTTTAGGTAAGGTACTGTAGGTTGAAGTGTAGCTCTGTCCTTCTCAGCACACAGAGGGATGTATTGTAGACTTCATTCTATTGAGTGAACGAGTTGGATAGGGTCCCTGTTCCTTTTTTCCTCTTTGCACTGGAAGACATTCATCACCCCGCCCCCCCCCCCCCACTCCTTCTGATAAATGGTTGCCGTGTAGAAAGAAACGCACACGCACAGTTCCGAAAGCACGCCCGTACAAACCAATGTCATGTTGGTGTAGATTTAATAGCTCACTTGTGGTATTTGTGGATCTATCCTCTGAACTAGCCAAAGACACTCGGGCAGCGATGGCCCAACAGGCTCAGAGAAGGTTGTACAGTTGCTTCAGGTTAACATAGACCGCTCCAGCTCGAGATAAGTTTTCATATCCTTGCATGCTCTTATTAACCTTATCACACAGCTACATGCATTTGTACAACCATATTCACATCGTGGGAGTTTGGGGTTGAGGTGTCTTGCTGAAGGACAATTTAGGAGTAGCCGTTGATGTTTACTGATTCACTTAAGCCTGCCCAGCTGGCTCGTGATGCAAATGTACAATCTCTCAGTAGTTACCGCTCTCTTTTTGGGCTACCTGCCCCAACGCTCTGGCTCTCTCAGTTCCTTGGAGCCTAGTGGTTGTGATGTAAATATTATCTTACAACACTGTTCCCAAATCTGCCACACAGCGGTAAGCACCTTTGTGTCAGGATTAGTAATGGCTAGTTCAGAGGAAGGGAAGAGAAAGCGGGATGGGGTTTCTGAGTGCTACCCCCGCAACCTTTGAGACGCTTTGCACATCTCTGTAAAAGAGCTTTTGGGGGTTTTTGTTGCTGATTTTCAGCCCAAATATCTTTATGGTTCCAAATGGTCTGATGTTGCACACCAATCTGTTTTCCTCTTTCACTATTCTTTCCCCAAGTTCCTGATTGGTGGACAGAACGGATCTATAATGCGCTCTAAATGCTCGGATTGGCTCAGCGTCTCTCCGTTACTGAAATCGCGATCTGTGATTGGCTGCTGTGCTGCTTTGATGAGTTCAACTGTATCCAACTGCTTTTTTCTAAAAGAAGACAGAAACAGGACGAATAACGTTGAAGCAGATGGCCGCCCACCCGGAGCCTGGTTCTGCCCAAGATGTCTACCCGTTAAAGGGGAGTTTTTTCTTGCCACTGTCGTACCGAGTGCATGCTCACGGGGGATCTCTTGTTGGGTCTCTAAATTATACGAGTAAGGTCTAGACCTGCTCTATATAAAAAGTGTCTTGAGACAACATCTGCTATGATTTGACGCTATATAAAAATAAATTGAATTGAATTGATTAAACGTCTCCGACACAAATACTCACTCCAGCTGCAGATTAAGGCTACTGGGAATGATGCATTTCCAGCTACACTTCCACCAGTATTAGCAGTGATTTTTATTTGATTGAAAATGATCATTGATTTTTACCACAGATGCAGCCATGTTGGGTCGTAGTACTGTAATAGTCAACTCCACACACTGAAACGTGAGACAGCATGTTTCAGTCAGTATGGATGAGTTAAAAATGGTTCATTTCCACCTGATAATAACCCCTATGTCTTTGTACACTCTTTATATTTTCATAAATCTTTTTCAGAGTACTTTTTATTAATGATAATTAGGGGTGTAAGAAAATATTGTTGCACATAAGTATCGCAACATTATGTTTTGTGATACTGTATCGATTCTCCAAAACACCTCTTAACCTCTTAAAAATCCGACCAATATTCAATCTTTCGGAGGCTGTAGCAGGCTCAGTTTTAAAGATAGTGAAGATATACCTGTATCTTATCGTATGAAACGAGAAAACCTATCCATCCATTGGCACCAACCATGTCATGCTAGCATGTCTGAAAGAAGGCTAAATAACACTTCACATGTACGCAAAATTGTGGGCATGTCTGTAAAGGGGAGACTCGTGGGTACCGATAGAACCCATTTGCATTCACATATCTTGAGGTCAGAGGTCAAGGGACCCCTTTGAAAAGGGCCATGACAGTTTTTCTTCGCCAAAAATTAGCGCAAGTTTGGAGCGTTATTTAGCATCCTTTGCGACAAGCTAGTATGGCATGGTGGGTACCAATGGATTCCTTAGGTTTTCTTGTTTCATATAATACCAGTATCTACACTAGCTTTTAAACTGAGCCCACTACAACCTAGATGCTTTAATGCGTTAAAGAAATTAGTGGCGTTAAAACAAATTCGCATTAATGCGTTATTGTGGCGTTGACTTTGACAGCCCTACTTATTAGATAAAACAGATGTTGACAAACTGCATAATTTGCAGGTGAAAAAAAGGTAATAAATCACAATATATCTTATCGCAATACTCATCATATTGTGACTTAGGTATCGTGATAATATTTTATTGTGGGGCCTCTGCTGATTCCCACCCCTACCGACTGGCCACACACTATGCTACTGTATGTTCCTTCTAATATAAATCCATGAATAGTTGTGTGTATGTCTTCAACTCGTCAAACTTGTGCCTCGTGCACAGATGGTACACAGATAAAGATTCATGTCTTGTTATTATCGCGTGACAGCCCTAATCGCAATATATTGAATCGTTACCCCTGTATCATGATATGTATCGTATCGTCAGATTATTGCCAATACACAGCCCTAATAACAATACAAATTTTCAAAATCCAATTTTGAAGCCATTACAAATCTGATGACACCAAAAGGTGCCAACCATTCTGGTGTTCCCACATGAAAAAAATAGGAGGTTTGAGAATTTGAACGGCGTTAGGAGGAGACCTGACTTATCTCAACGATCAAGGTTTATTAACCCGAGCCAGCCATGTTGGTGGGCATCTGTTGCATTGTCATTTGAAGTCACCTCATAGGAAGACACCATTCCAATCACGGTTGCCAGTTCACTCACCCTCCCTCCGCACTTCTCCTCATTTTGCTGGCCCTTTTGTTGTCTCACACAATCTCTTTTTTCACCTTGGCAGAGAGACAGAGGCAACATAACAAAGAGTAAAAGGGAAGAATTGATTTGTTGTGTCAGGTATAATAACTGATATCTGAATACCTTGCACTGGTGCTGGAAATTGTTCTGTTAAGAAAGGTAAGCTGCTCTTGAATTCTTTCCCTGGGTGATGCTGGCTTTTGTACCTCAAATCACAGGTGGCTTATGCCGTTCTCGCACAGTTGACTCTCTCTCTCTGAGCCCTCCTGATTGTATATGATGGGACTGAGCCGAGCGCTGGTAATTCACTGATGCTCACAAAGAGATTATTGGTGGCGGTGGTACGGATAGGTGTTGCACTGTCTGGCATACTTAAGTTACAGAGTCATGGACTGCTTGCTGCGGTTGGCTGGAAAGGGCAGGGTCACTAATCTAGTGACAGTTTAACTTACACAATCTGTTCATAGACTCTTCTTCATGCACAAGCATACGCACATCAGTGTCAGACAGGATTTAAGTACAGGCAAAGGCTAAGAGCTCCAAAATGTCCTTCAAAGAGAAAAAAAACTCTCCCTGCCCATCTCTTCTCTCCTCTTTCCTCTTCTTCTTGTGGGAACAGATGTCTTTTTACCAAAGATGACCTAAATCCACTTCTGTAATTGCATAGCATTTCTGTCTGCTGAATTGAGAAGAAAGAAAAAAAAAATTGAGATGAAAACCAGAATATTCTTTGAATGTTTCTCTCCTCTCCTCTCTGGCAGATCAATCGAGCGCCGAGCTTTGGGACCGATCAGAAGATTGATTACGACGTGAAGAAAGGGGTGCTGCTCAATGCTCTCAAACTCCTCAACATTCGGTACTGTTCTTCATCACGGTCATACACACAAACACACACATGCTTGCAGAAACATGAATTGAATCTAGGGGTTGAGTTTCATGTACAGAGGCATGCGAAGCTCACGTTAAATTTTATTTTACAGGGCTCTGAATGTTTAAAGATTTCAATCGATTCTTTCTTTATTTGGCAACCATGAAAAACTCTGGTGTTGCTTTGATGCACGGCAGCCTTCATCGTGTTGTGTTTTCAGACTGATGACACAGTAGTGACATTAGTGTGAATCTAACAGGAGGTTTGAGCTGTGGACAAAAAAAATCGCTGTGCTTGTAAATGTGTGTGTTGGTGGTGGTGCTGCTGTGGTGGATACAAAGACAGATAATGGCCAAGTAACAAAGCGATGCTTCTACTGTGTGCATCCTTTAATCAGACATGCTGTGTGTGTGTGAGTGTGTGTGTGTGTGTGTGTGTGATAGGAACAGGATAACAGTAAGTTCTGCTATCTGTATTTCAGAGTCTACATGGTTTAGCCTGCTCTGTATATTTACATAAGCTTACTGTGTTGCTTTTTTCACTTTGCGGGTGTATTTGTTTGCCTGCCTAGGTTACGCATACTGTCATTCTTGTTGTGTAATGTCTTTTTTGTATACATAGTGTGTGTGTGTGTTTGTGTGTGTGTGTGTGTGTGTGTGTGTGTCAGTTTTTGTGGTTGTGTACACCTGTGTGAGTGTTATGAAGGTGCCAGTGTGTTTCATTGCATTAATTCTGGTGTTTGTGTGTAGGTCAGTGCGTCCCAGGTTGACAGTGTACGTCTGTCAGGAGTCCCAACAGGAGAGCCCCCTGCTGGAGAGACACGCCACCAATGAAAATGGAGAACACAGCATTTCCTCTAGTTTACACGGTAAACAAGTTCTGAGTTTGACAGTAGAGCTGCAAAGATTAATTGATTAGTTGTCAAGTATTAAAATAATAATAAAGTTTGAGTAATTTTTTAAGAAAAAAAAAGTCTAAATTCTCTGATTCCAGCTTCTTAAATGTGAATACTTTCTGGTTTCTCTACTCCTCTATGACAGTAAACTTAATATCTTTGAGTGGACAAAAAAAGACATTTGAGGATGTCATCTTGGGCTTTGGGGAACACTGATGGACATTTTTCACCATTTTTATAGAGCAAACAACTAATCGATTAATCGAGAAAATAATCCACAGATTAATCAACAATGAAAATAATCATTAGTTGCAGCCCTAATTGACAGCAGTGTAACATATTATTCCGTGGAGTAATGCCATGTGTGAATATTAACAGCTTGTCTGGTCTGTTTCTGTGTAGTGTATCATGCTCTGTACCTAGAGGACCTCACAGCTGCAGAACTGATCCGCAAGATGGCGTGTGTGTGCAACCTTCCACTGGGAACCATCAACCAGGTGTACAGACAGGGTCCTACAGGCATACACATCCTGCTCAGTGACCAGGTACACAACACACAAACACACACACAAACTGATCCTCTCCACTAGCACTTTAACATTTGGAGTATCACACTCTCATCTGTGGAGGGCTCTTTATTAAGAGGGGTGTTATAATTAAAAAGGTAAATGGGGGGATACACTCAAAACTCTCTGCTATAACCAGGACAAACCATCATCATGGATACTTATCAACACTTTGCTTGCTCAGCTTTTGAGATACATTTCGTGCTGCTGTTATAAATGTATAGCATCTGCAAAATGATGAGCATATGTGGTAAGTAGATGGTACTTTTTTTTTTTTTAACTTAGGTGAAATGCAGCCGTCTCCTAAAAATTACGTTCCCTTACAACTAATCTGCATTCTCAATTACGTTGGGAAGGGAATGTATTTTGTCGTGGATTACATTTGTCTTTGACGTATCACAAATGCATATGTAAGTCCACGGACAGCTGCAGCAAGTGACGTAGTTTAACGAGCGACGTGCAGAGCAGGTGACGCAGTATATCGAGCAACCATTAATGAAAGTTACGTGGAATAATAAACGTTATTGGTACAAAGAGTATAATATGCGAGAAAGTCCCCTACTAGTGGGAGGGTGGGGAGGTGGATGGGTCCAACAAACACGGGACTTTCCCCCAGGAGACCGCTGTTCATGTCCTGTGTGTCATTTTAAGCCAAACCATGATTTTTTTTTATTAAACAGTAGTTTTGTTTCTTATACCTAATTTAGTAGTGTTGTTGCGTTTTTTGTTTTGCTTTGCTTCAATTTTCGACGTTAACCACATGTTAAAAACGGTTTCAAACTGCGGCCGTAATACGCCACTGCAGTTTAGTTGTATGGGAATGTAATTTAGCGGGAGACCGGGTTGTGTCATGCATATATTATAATACGATGGGTTTTAGACCTTTCCCTTTTTCATTTTAATTTTACTATACTTCCTGTGAATGTTGTCTAAATCCTCTTATCCAAACCACTGATGTCATCAAAGTTTTTTGTTTTCCTGAGGCCAGCATGTATTTTTTTTTAACACTTTTCAATGGGAGATCTGAGTATTTACACTGCTGGTAAAAATGCCAGCAGAGGTGCTGAGCGTCTATTCTGTGCTGAGCGCTGCACATTTGGCATTTCTTTCAGGTCGCATAAAATTTAACAATGTTCAACTTTGAGTAAAACACGACTCTCTTCACCTTTAAATTTTTACCCAGCTGTTCGATCACAGTGGAGGAGGGACAGGACAAATAGCCTACCTCAAAGATGTGATCAAATGTGTTTATTATTATTATGAGTAGGCCTATATTTATGGTGGACCAAACACATTTTCCCATGTTGGATAATAAAGTTGATCTGACTCTGTATATGAACCGAACAATCATACAGCCAAGAGGTTTCCTCGCCCACAAAATCTCATGAGCCCACATAGATCGGCAGGTCCATCCTCTCTCCCTACGTGCTTCAGAAATATATATATCAATATTGGTGGATGGGGCAAGAATAAATAGCAGCACTGGGATTGAGACTCATCCTGTAACAGAAGAAGGAATAAGATGTGCGTCACTAATTTCTGTGCTATCTGACCAGGAACAACAACTGTCACTTATTTGCATGTGATTTACATTCTCTCACACACACACAGTACTGTATCACTCCTGCTTTTATGACCACCTCTCCTGTCAGTCACCACTAAAGTACCAAGAACCCTCTATTTATTAATGAGTTGACAGAGACATTTGATTTAAGCCACATTTCACTGTCTTTTTTTTGTCCCTTCTAGATGGTTTACAACTTGCCCGACGAGAGCTGTTTTTTGATCAGCACTGTCAAAGGTGAGCTCACAATGCATCAGTAGCCTTCAGTCTCTTGCGTTGTAATTTGGCCTGAAACAAGGCTCACTAGATCCCTTGTTTGACAATGTGCCTCTTCTTTCCTCTCCAGATGAACTGGGTGAAGGACTCCATCTAATCCTGAAGTAGTGAGGAGGACAGATGGCATCACTAATACTCCACCCTCTGTTTTGGAGCAGAAGCCTCCCTCTGTCCCTCTCCGCCTGCCTCTACTCTTTCCTCGCACTTCCTCCCGCTCTCTCTAAACGATCGCTCGATGGGAAGCAGTCAGACTGCGCTAAAGCCATGTAAATGTTAGAATCTGACATGGGTGTGTCCACTGTTTCATATTGAAAACACTATTAATGGAGAGGTTTAGTTGAAAGAGGAGAGACTGGGGGGGATATGGGGTTAGGGGAAAGATAATGATGTATGTATTTTGATTTTATTATTTTATTTTTTGTCTTTTTTTTATATGGTTTCTGCGGGATAAGGGGGTAGGGTTGCTCCAGGAGAGAGAGGGGAGTGGCGCTCTGGCCGGCGGGAGAAGCAAAGAAAGCAGAGTTTCCTTATTGCTCGTTGCCCTTCTTACACAACCAGCACTAGGCCAGTATTTGATAACCTGTACCGCTGAACAGCATGCGATCTCAACATACTAACCTGCTTCAATGAGAAACCCAGAATTTACTCTGCTTGTTTAACACTCTTGACGGGGTTGTCTTAATAATCCATTTATTGATCAGCTGAGCTTGGTAACCCTTGAAATATCCAGGCTAAAATTTGTGGAAGTGGCGTCATTTGTGGATGTTGACACCAACGTTATTTTTTTTTTTCCTTGGACTTTGTCAGGTGGACTGATTTCATTAACTCTTGTCACATAGAGTCATTCTATGTGACTTTAGACTTCCAGCCATATCTCTCTTTCTGATCACACTCAGCTCAACTCTCTTCACGTACGTCCTGTTTGCGCTTTTACTGTTTTTTTTTAGTTGATGCTTTATTTATGGATCAGCTCTTTCTATTGCTCTCATTGAATTTACTTGTTTCTGGTGCCATTTTTTTTGCTCAATCTTTTTCCTCACTTTCACAAACACAGTGCACATGCACCTCGTCGTTGACTCCTCTGCTTTCTGTGCGGACTTTGAAACACTGGCTTAGAGGAATGCGGTTTACACCTTCTGGGATTTTTGGCCATAAATATGTAGAAAATGAGGAGCGAACCTCCGTAGAAGACTGACATGCAGAGCATTAACGCCTATCCAAAAACCTTCTATAATGTGGACCAAACGGGTTTCAGATTGATAGGCATTTTTTTTTTTTTTTTTTTTTTAGGAAAAGCCTCATTGGCTCTGTACATCTTGGTCATTAGAAGCATTTATAGAAATGATCAGATGGCGAATTAAACCCTCATCTAGTGGAGTTGCTTGTGCGCTGCATGTACATAGTAATAAACCCTCCATTCCAGGATCTGCTCTGCAAGAAACAACCCATCACACAGCAGGCTGGTAGAAACCCAGCGCCACATCCATCTTCAAAATCTTGTGTTTTTAATGTAGCCGAACACAGGAAGTACAGGACGTGCCCTTTTGGAAAGTGACGGGAAATCTCACACAGGTCCTCGGAGTCGCCGCTGGTTTAGTTGACCCCCCCCCCCTTTTAATTTTGGTACACAGTGTCTGGCAGTGTTGCGAGTGCATACAGTTTGCACGCCTATAAGTGTCAGAATGTGTGTGAGTGTGTGCATGTGTATCATTTTTCATTCTTGCAAAGAAAACTTAATTATGTCAGTCAGTAGTTGTCATAAACTTTTTCCTGTTGGTTTGATGAAACTGTGTTTAGCTTGCTGTTTAGTAAAGAGCATGTGGAAGATGGGGAAATGAGGGAGGGAGGGATTGATTTGTCGAGTCCTTGTTTTTCCATTTGTTAGAGACCAAGTCTGCACTGAGAAATCACAAAACTCAAGCTCGATGTGTAGTCGGTAGTCTTACAGCCACACCCTTTTCTTACCCGCCTATAAGAAGGAGAACAAAAAAAAAGAAGAATGTCGAGACTAAAAAAAGCATCTGTGTTTTTGTCTCACCGTGCGCCAGAGCCAGGACTGTAGCTCTTGTGGTGTTTACAAGGACACGATGAGTACCACAGCACAGTGAACTGTGCTCAGTAACAGAGCGGATGTGATACCAAGTCAGGCAAAAACTCTGGTGAGCAGTTTCGGTCCCCCTGAAGGCCTGACCAGTCGTCTTGTTTGTCCGTGTGAGACTGAGTGTGTGTGAGAGAGTGTGAGCAGGAGAGGTGACCACTGTTCATGTACAGCCTAATGTCAATGATGATGCTTCTCATGTGCACAGTATCGTATGCTGGAGATGTACACAACCACGTGCTGGGAATAAATGATTTCATAACTTTCTCTGGTGTCCTGCTATATTATATTTCCTTACTTTGAACTGTAGCGTAGGTTTGACTCTAAAGGACATAGAAATTGATAAAAGGGCATGATTGTTGTACCTCTGTAATTTAGTATCTTTGCGTTAGACCCATATCTGCCTTTCAAACTGCATATATCCATATGGTAAAGTAGGCTTTCTGTTATATGTTATGTTAGAGGTCTTTCAAAGACACACAGGACATTATACCACTGTTTCTTTAAGCTCAGTAGTACTCTGATTGCCCCTTTAATGATATTTTTTTATTTAAAGGAATCCAGATAAACTTGTTCGTACACCTTTTGGAGCAGTCATGAATCTAAATTACCTATTTTTTGTCTTAATGATCCATAAAATCATTAATTTGTTATGCAGGGAAATCATATTTGGACTTGCCATAAGGCATAAATATAACAATTAATCTGTTGTGCGGTATTGCATGAAATCAAAAGTGCAAAACAGTGGCCTTTTGTTGCAGGACAATTAGATGACAGCACAGTGACTCAGTCTGTTGAGCAGATTGAGAGCACAAAAACACCTGCCAAGGCCTCTCCCAAAGCAGATGTTTGGGACCCAGAATCAGGCTAATTTTCACCCCAGCAATTGTGTCAGACTGGCTGAATCACATCTGGGGTGAAGCGTGAATACAGCTGTTGCAATCAATTATCAGACAGGACAGAAAACTAGCAGTTTATCTGCATCCTGGTGGACCGAAAACAGCTGGTAGTTCACGCTTGAAGGGCGTGTCATTGAGTGTATGTGCTGTTTTACAGGTCACCCAGTTGCTTCTACGTTAAAGCCTTTTTAATTTTCCATCTGGTTTAACAGTCTTAACTACATTTATTGTACATATGTTGTGCTTATACGGTGCATATTAATATATTATCAAGGGGGCAACTGCCCTGGGACTCCGGGCCCCCTACTGGGCCCCCAAAGCCCCGGGTTCATTGTGTAGCAGCTGGTTTGTGGTAATTTGATTAATTGTTGGAAAATGTAACACTGTTTGGGAATACAGGATTATGCACTATTATAACACAATATAAACTGACATGATAAGGCCTCATGTGTGGGTCCTGTAAGAGTGAGTTCAAAAATAGTTTTAAGACCTTAAATATCACAGTTGATATTTATAGAGATCCAAAGTGTTCATATTTAAATGAATAAATAAGACATTAATAAATATAGACAATATTAAATATATGTTTTATAGTCTTACAACATTGAATCAAAATAGATTTAATGGGCCTTTTTTGACACTAATCAATAGAAAAGGCCCTTTACTGTCAAATAAACAACTACAAATAAAATACTTGCTTGCTTAACTATTCACCCCCAAGTCAGTATTTAGCAGATACTGACTTGGGGGGATGCAATGGAGGACGGTCTGCAGGACAGATAATAATGCACACAGTGCACTTTAGACTAAGCTACTGGAGTTACCCTGCACTATGCTCACTTTTAACAGTCTCTTCTGCACTTTTTAATAGTTGTGTATCACAGCTGTTACCCTGCACTATATTCAGTTTTAACAGTTTTCTTCATCTCCTTGTATTTTTATCTGGTATATTTTTTTGTACTTTGCACTACTAACTTTTTTACTGCCTTTTTACTAGCATGTTTTTGCACTATGGAACTGTGATGCTGGAAACTTGAATTTCCCTCGGGATCAATAAATTTACTATCTATCAATCTATCTATCTATGTAATATTCTGGCATAGGGATGCTGTACACATTACTCAAAGATGGAGAGGAACAGGGTGTTTATGGGGCCCCTCCAGCTCCTTTTTGCACTTGGGCCCCTTAAAAGATTAATCCAGCCATGGTGTGGAGTCGTGGGAATAAAAGACTGTAGCTGTGAGCAGATAAAGCTGTTTTCTTCCAGTCTAGTCAATTCAATTAAATTCAAATGGCTTTATTGGCATGACGTAACACTGTACATGTTGCCAAAGCATATTCAAATGATGATTTTTACAATAATTACATTCATTACCATCAATTAAATAAATTAAAATACAAAATAATTTCAATCAATTAATTTGAACAATGATATAAACGGGAGTGATACAAATTTACAAACAAACAAACAACAATAAGGTGCAGGCAGCTGTCCCCGTCCCTAGTCTAGTCTAGTCCATTACTCATGAGAACCAGTCTGATTCTGCGCAGTGCGTCTCTCCGCTCTCCGTTTCCCATGACGTAATTCGACGCGCCTGTCAGAAACCAGGAAGTGGCAGTCTCTCGGCTGTTGTTTGTGTTCGTCGGCTCTAATCGTCTGTGTTTCTACTGATCTCTACGAGGCCGAAATGGCGACGTTTATTTCAGTCCCGTTAAAGAAGTCGTCTGAGGTGGATCTGGTGAAACCTCTGTCTAAGTTTGTGACGGCTACATACCCGGCCGGAGAGGAGCAGGTCGAGTACCTCCGATCCGTGGAGGAGCTCAACAAGCTCCGCAGGAACGCGCTGGGGAGGCCGCTGGACAAACACGAGAGCTCCCTGGAGGTCCTGCTCAGGTTAGAAAACACTCCTTTAACAACTCAACTACACTATCCACCGTGGTATTAACACTCAGAGAGACCTTTCTCTACCTGTCGAGGTGAGTTAGTGAGAGGCACTGCCGCACCCAGATGTGTTAGCTTCTGGTGGCTAACAGGGGAGCTAACGTTGAGCTAATTATGCTAACAAGCTAATTATGCTAGGAGGCTTTTCAAGATTCAAAGATTCAAAGATTCAAGATGTTTATTGTCATCAGCTGGTTATACAGTTATACAGGTACTATAGTGTGAAATGCTTTTTGCTGGGAAGCTCCATTAAAATAATAAGTTATATTACAATTATAAAAGTAAAAATACTCTAATAAAAGTAAAAATACTCTAAGTAATATTACAATTACTTGTATTACAATTACTTATATTACAATTACTTATATTGCAATTACAATCAGTTATATTCAATTACAATTAGTTATATTATAATAACAATTACAAATACTTTGTTATATTACAATTACATTTAGTATATTACAATTACATTTAGTTATTGTAATTAGTTATATTCAATTACAATTAGTTATATTACAATTAGTTATATATTACAATTACAATTAGTTATATTACAATTAGTTATATTCAATTACAATTAGTTATATTACAATTAGTTATATATTACAATTACAATTAGTTATATATTACAATTACAATTAGTTATATATTACAATTACAATTAGTTATGTTACAATTACAATTAGTTATATATTACAATTGCAATTAGTTATGTTACAATTAGTTATATTACAATTAGTTATATTACAATTAGTTATATTACAATTACAAATACTTTAAGTTATATTACAATTATAAAAGGAAATACTTTAAGTTATATTACAATTACTTATATTACAATTACAATTACTTTAAGTTATATTACAATTATAAAAATAAATACTTTGTACAAGGGCATATTAAGAACATATACAGTATTAGATATATTTTTGTGTGAGAAGGTGTCGTATGAATGAGGGTTAGGCTTTTCTCACCATAACAACTGACTCATGTGAGAGACATGCCAAGTTTCCCTTGAGGGGCTGACACAGACTCAGCTAGCTTGTTTAGCTTCTTTAACTGAACTGTCAGCGACTTATATAATGATATTAAGCCATGTTAGTTGAGCTAACTTAGTTAGTTATGAACTCCCAAGTTGCATGGTTTACCTTAGCATTAGCTTCAATGTTAGGGTTACATATGTTTATGTTCATACTGTATGTCGCCAATGTTTCCCTGAGTTGTGTGCCTTAAAGTGTTGTCTGTGTTTTATTTATTTTTTTGTTTTGTTTTGTTTTTGTTTTGTTTTGTTTTTTTCCTTTAACTACTTATGTTCTTTTTTTA
>CAKAOH010019814.1:0-26468 GCA_916701665.1 Sebastiscus tertius | reverse complement strand
TAAAGCATCATGAGCCCGGTTCATTCTGCTCCTGCTGTGGCTGAAACTAATGTGATTTACTCTCTCCCAGCAGTGAGGACCTCTTGCTCCTGCCCTGCCTGCTTGCTTTCCTTATTAGCCGCTCGTACTCGGCTACTTGCCCAAAGCCGCTCTGTAAAGTGGAACTCACAGAAGGTGTCACGCTGGGCCAATTTCACACAGATACTATATAGTGAGCTTTCATCTTGTTTGGACAAAGTCTGCAGCTCTTATTGTGATTCTTGGCACGTTGTTGCTCTGATATACTTCAACTAACTGGTTGAGATCATATTTTTGAGTCTGCAACATCTATCTGCATGTGTGTTGTTAGTCTTACCTCCAGGGATCATGAGGGACAGGGCACCAGTTGAGATAGACTTTGGGACTTTCACCACAGCTCCGGTCTTCTCTGCAGCACTCTCAGGCCGCAGAGAGTTGGTCTGAGCGCCCTGGTCTGCCGAGGTATGACTGGTACTGTCGGGGCTCTCCAGGCCTTCACCTCTGGGTGTCAACTGGTCCAGATGTTCAGAGAAACTTCCTAATCATCACAAAAGATGAGCATGGAGTGAGGAACACACCTATACTGAGCAAAGAGTGGTTGCTGCTAGGGAAGCATCCTGATCAACTTTTTAAATGTATTAATTTTAAATAGAATTCTTCCATTCTTGAAACAACTGTTCGACATTTTGGGAAATATGCTCTTTTGTCAAGAGTTAGATGAGACGATTGGTACCACTCTCATGTTCATCGGTTATATATAAAGCTGCAGCCGGTTAGCTTAGCTTAGCACAAAGACTGGAAGCAGGGGGAAACAGCTAGCATGGCTCTGTCTGAATCTGTGCCCTACATTAACGGGTCATATCATTGATAGCACTTTCATGGAAAAATGTAAATAGACCAATTATTGGTAAAATATCTAAAAGAACCATCTGCATGTATAAAATCAAGAATTATTTTAAAAAGTATGGGGTCCTTTTATAAATAATCTGGAACATACAGACTTGTAAAATAAACCAGCTCAGCAGAATTCATTTGGAAATGATTGATGGAATTGGACATTGATTATTACTAGCTGTTTTATTTAAATGTATTAATTTAATATACTTTATTATTATTTATTTATTTTATTTCTGTTTTATATATATTTTTCTTTATTTTATGTTTATTTGTGTACTGATATAGTTATGTATCGTTTCTGTTTCTTGAAAATCAAGAAATTGTTAAAAAAAAACAGATCATAAAAGTGAAAAGATTTTCTGAATAACAATAACAACTGAAAACATGAAATTAATAATTAGTAATAAATAGAAATACATTTGTTTTGTAATTGCATTAAAAAGTGGGAAATACAACACTGTAAAAAAACAAAAACAATTTGTAGCGCTTGTGACTTTATCCAAAATGATGGATATTTTGGATGTTCTTTTACTAGGATACATGTTCTTTATGGAATTAAGGGACAATTTTAAAGGTCTTATTGATAAAATTTCTATGTATTATTCAAAATAATACATCCACAGAGCCTTATGAGATTATGACTGTGAATTAATCATTTTAAAAATGAATGTATTGTTTGTCTCTGTGGAAGATATCTGACGTTTGGTTCCCACTTCTACCAGAAGACTTGTGAGCCAACAGTATAACCTGGCATCATGTGCTATCTCTGGGTTCCAAAGAGGAATCATTTATTCAAGGACTATAGCTTCATATTTAGCGTAAAGATATGAGTATCAATCCTCTCATCTAACTATCGGCATAAAAAACTAATTAGCATATTTCCCAAAATGTCTAACTATTTCTTCATCTACCCCTGGGTTATCAAACAAATATCATCTCTACTGGTCCTAACAGAATACGCTTGGATACTGTAGTTTTATTGTTTCAGAGTCTTTTACAACTTATTGATTTTTTTAAAATGAAAAACTAGCACATATATTATATATAGTTATTCTATTATTATATATAGTTGTACACTATGAAATTGTAGACTGTGTAATTTGGTACCGGACAGCGTGGCTCCACTGTGGGTGCTGCCTGGAGTCGTAGCGTCAGGCTCATTGGGCAGCAGCTCTCCTGTGGAGAAGGAGGTCTTGCTGGGGTCACCGAGGCCAGAGGTCTCATCTCCTTCGCTCTCTGCTGAGATGGCGAATTTTGGTAACAAGTTGGGGCGAGGCGTATGATTCATACCGTCTGTGTCTGTGGAGTGGGACAGCGAGGGCCTGGTGGAGGGAGACGAGAGATTCTCATGAGGTGAACACATTCTCACTTCCTGTAAATGTTATATCTTAAAGTGTTCTGGGTGTAGTTTTACATGAGAATGAATGTTTTATAACTGTGGAGAATGTCTGATCTATGAGAGAAAGGTATACCCGGTCTTATATTTGCTGATGTATGATATCCGAAATCAAGCACTGAACTGCATATTTAATCTCTGCTACATACTGTATTGTGTGCGGAGGTTTAATGAAGTTGCAAGCATACATTTCAGCAAAGTCTGGCGTCCAGCTGAGGGAGTCAACGGTCAGAGGGCTCTCGCTCTTCTTCCCCTCCGTCTCTCCCTTCTCCTCCAGGAGCCCGCGGGACAAATCCAGGCTGCTGTAAACCTGAAAAATCATTCACACTTGTCAGTGCATGCCGGCTATAAAGGCAAACATTAAAATCATCAGGTTCAGAATAAACTACAAAGATGGATTAATAAATGTTTAGTAATGGTAAATAAATCAAAGGATTTACAGCAGAAACACTGCCGTCTGTGTTAATGCAGACTTCATCATGTCAGAGGAGAGTTTTAAGGTGCAGCTGAGGAGAAAAGATTCAGTGCAGCTCAACACTTCCTCCGAGACGCCCCGCTGCTTTCTGAGACACTGTAATGCTTTGTTTGGATGTGAGAGGGGAGCATACTGCAATGCAGCACAACAATGACTCCCAGCCTGTACGACTGGATTGTGTATTGTGCTCCACATTACCACAGAAAAAGCGGAAAATATATGCAAAGCTGGAATCTGCGTTTAATACTGGAGGGGTAAAGGGACGGCGGGTTGTGTTTTCTAGACACACATTTCCATATGAAATACCACTTACTCACGCTTTCTTTCCCATGAGAGAAACATGATGAGGGCAGCAGCTCATTTACATTATCAACATCTCTCTCTGGTGGTAATGATGGTCTGGTCTGAGCAGATTAAAGACTAACATCTCTGTCTGTGTTAGTCTGAGCAGACTCAAGACTAACATCTCTGTCTGTGTTAGTCTGAGCAGACTCAAGACTAACATCTCTGTCTGTGTTAGTCTGAGCAGACTCAAGACTAACAGCTCTGTCTGTGTTAGTCTGAGCAGATTAAAGACTAACAGCTCTGTCTGTGTTAGTCTGAGCAGATTAAAGGACACACCTTAGAGAATCGGTGAGAACAAGAGGAGAACTGCCGCAGCTCCACATTGAAGTCTTCATCGTTTGTGTCCTCTTCCTCCGTCTCTAGGTGATGGTATCTCTCAGAGCGAGCTGGGGATGATGGGAGGGGAGATTCCAGACATTTTAATAGTTAATACAGGTCATTATAAGTGCCACAAGGTGATTTATTTATTTAAGATTGTCTCTTTACACCTGTTTGGAGTAATATAGCCAATACACTGTTTTCAATTGTATCAGCACCTTTAACTTTTTAATCAAAGAACCAGATATTTTCTAACCTAGTTATTAATATTTTGTACTGATGATTCATGTGTCATGTAGAATGCTCCATGTAACATGTGCCTTTTACTTCCAGAACCAGGTATGTCCAAAGCAGAAAATAGAAAACAGGCAAACATGCTGATTATGAGGCCAGATTGTAAATGATCAGGAGCGTATTTCTAAGCAGATCTATGGACATACTGTATAAAAAATAATAAATTGTAAGATAACTCACTGTCGAAGTAGCTGGTGTCATCTTCAGACTCCAGCTGAGGAATAAACTCAGCTTTCTGTCTCAGCAGGCTGTTCCAGTCCAGGTTGTGGAAGAACTGATGCTGCTTCACTTCTGCAGCTCCACCTGCAGATGGAAAAATTATTTTAATTAAAAACTAGTTTGATTACAAGAAAACACTCACAATGAACGGCGCAGTGAGACACGGGAGGTGAAGAAACGCTTATGCTATGTTTTCCTTTTACGGAGTGGCTGCAGGCCAAACCAAGAACATGACCATAAATTATGCAGGACAATTTCCTGCCTGTGACCTTTGGTGGAATAGCCGGAGACTTTGTGAATGGCAGCCTGGCGAGGGGAGATCTAGATGAACGAGGAGGAACAGGCAGCCTGGCGAGGGGAGATCTAGATGAACGAGGAGGTACAGGCAGCCTGGCGAGGGGAGATCTAGATGAACGAGGAGGTACAGGCAGCCTGGTGAGAGGAGATCTATATGAACAAGGAGGTCCAGGCAGCCTGGCGAGGGGAGATCTAGATGAACGAGGAGGTCCAGGCAGCCTGGCGAGGGGAGATCTAGGTGAACAAAGAGGTCCAGATGTCCCCACACTGAACTGACAATGTGCATGCCTCTGATTAAAAGCCGTTGTTCCAGGTCATGGCCACTATTATAGCCTGCAGATCTACACACTCTTAGTGCCTGATCATGCATGGAACTAGATTCATCACCTGGCAGAGGAAATAATTGTAATTGATCAAAGGGAAGAGGTGAGGAGGAGGCAACATGATAAACTGCTCTGCTATTGGATGACCTCAATTTTGTCCCCAGCGCGTTGGAATTATGAGCGGTGCTGAGGTGGCACTAAGGGTCACATGAGGATTTATGGTGGCCTGCTGTGCCTCTCTGGCGCTAACCGAGTTACTGGTTATGCCACGTTTTCTTTCCCCTTTGTTGTCTGTACCTGTGCCCATCCTTTCCAGAGGATTCTGTCTGAGGAGCAAGGCGATGAGCTCCTGAGAGTCCGGAGGTGGGGCATCCTCTCCCTCAGGCCAGTTGATCTCATCTGGAAACACACAACGTTACACCGTCAACCAGTTTCAATGGAAAATACTCTGACATACAGGAAGCCCATTGAGCTCAACTGCTATTATATTAGTAAGTTTAGGAGTTGGAAAGCAGCAGGCTTTGCTCAGGAAATATATAGATTTGTTTCTGAGCAACGTCATCATAACACAAGGAGTAAAACGATTTCCTTTATTGCCTTAAACTGCACGAATTGCAAACTCTATGGTAAATCCTTCTTAGTTCAGAGTGCATAATTAGCTGTTAGCATTTAGGTAAGAGGTGGTAGATTTACACAGAAACTGATGAGGAACCACAGACTGTATCTAAGAAGTGAACGTAGTCACCGTGATGTCACTCATTGGTTTGTGGACTGCCATTTTGAAGCCTTGAGTTCAGCATTTTGGCCGTCGCCATCTTGGTTATTTGCAACCAGAAGTGACACGAGAGGGTGGAGCTAAGTACATCGGAACACTGAATAAGACATTTTCAGGCGACCAGAATGATGAAATTAACTTTCAGGAGTCGCCCCCTGCTGGCTGTTAGAAACAAGACCCCAGGAAGTGCGCCGGTCGTCGATCTGGACTTTCCAAGTGTGATGGAATTTCTGACACACAAGTTAACTTATAGGAAGGAAGAGGCCCCGGAGCTGTTGATGTCTTACATAGAAGGTTTATTGAAGCTTGATCAAGGAGCAATTGTCAGGTCACCATTGAGGTACTCTCTGCGTGAAGGCCTCACAACTCTGCCCTTCCTCCCTGGTACTCAGTGTCTTACCCTTAACATGTTTTGACTTACTCCGTTCCTCTGGCATCTGTGACCCTGGTTGCCCCAGCGACTGGCTCTATGGTCCCTACTACAGACACAGCTGTACAGATAACGGCGGCGCCCCTAGAAAGGACTCCAACCCAATAATGTCAACAGAGGTACACTCTGACAAACACTCTGACCTCCCGACCAAGAAAAGAGGAATTAATAGAAAATTTCATCACACCCAGTGGCCAAACGGCGGTACTGCAACTTCTGTGTAAGTCACGTGATGCATTGGGCCCAAAAATACTTTTTCCCATAGACTTACATTAGGAAAGAGACGTCTGTAACTCAGCGGATAATTGTTTTTGAGGTGAATCAACTTCCCAGTACGAACACTCTAATAGTCCATATTTTCGAAAATTACGTTTTTAAAGTTGTAAAACGCACTAATAGCTGTATCCAGAGTTATTTCACTTCCTCCGTTCATGTGAGTGAGACCCAAGTAAATAACCAAGATGGCGAAGGCCAAAATGCTGAATGGGTGGCTTCCAAACGGCAGTCCACAAACCAATGAGTGACGTCACAGTGACTACATTCACTTCTTTACAGTCTATGATCAGGACACTGTAGCAATGAGTTTTCTACCTCCGTGATGCAAGTGCATCTTCGATTGTTTGTAACCAGGAGACCTACATATAAGAACAATAAGATTATTATTAAAAAAAGAAATGTATTCTACAGTTGCTGTGCTGAGGACTACTTCCACCTAATTGTGACCCACTAAGGCTGACATTTACTCTGCTTCACCAGCAAAGTCAGACCAAACAGGAGAGAGTTCTGAGGTGTAAGCATCATGTTGAATGAGACAATTTACATGTGCTCCAGCTCTTAGTGAAAAGCTTTGTGGATAAAGCAATGAAAAGGGGGAGCAAATCCTGTCTGTGCCATGCTGATTGTCTGCTCTGTGCACCATTTGTCCCCATTTTAATCAAATTTGGGAGGGGAGCTATGAATATGTATGTGCGGCCTGAGGCCACGGTGGCATGCATTCAGTGTGTTCAGGCCCCTTTAATTAACACTCCCTCTCAGAGGCTTGGTACTATTTGATTGAGAGCATAGCAAATCAGTCATGGCATGCTATTCATTTCCATTATCCAACAACTCCAAATAACACAATTCATCTGAGCTACACCGCTGACAAGATAAAAGCTCTTGTTTTTAAGATTAAGATTGTCTCTGTGCTGCTGTCACCATAGAGACGACAAGACCAGAACCAAGTAACATCATCAGAATGATTAAAACTTCACTTGTGGTCTGAAGTCAAGCTGAATCCACTTACTGCCATCTGTCTGCTACAGGCCGCCGGGGAAATCTCAGTCACCAGTAAATTGAGAAATATGCACACAGGCTAATTCCATGTGGTCACTATGTAAATGTTTAATTCATATCTCAATGAGATCTGGGAATTTCTCCTCATGTGCTCAACAGAATCTAAAAGCCAGATGCTGAGAAACCTGTGAATATGTGCCAAGAAAAAATATGTATTTGATAAAATGACATAAATAAATAAGTATAGTTTATTTTCATCTTTAATTGCAAACAGAAAGGTGGTTGGATGGACACTATTTACACATTCATCTGATAAATGTACTTAAAACGTCATGTTAATGGTATTATTTTGAGCCACCTTAATTCACTGATTATTTTGTTATCATTTAGTATTACTCAATCCTCACCTATTTAATTTTTATTATTTCATTTTTAATTTTATTATTATTTTCTTTCATCTGTCTGGAGTTGTTTAGGGATTGTGTTGCTGGGTTTTCTATGATGTGGTTTTGTTATTGTCCATTTGCTTTTATTTTTCATTTAGTATTAGTCAGTCCTCACCTATTTTATTATATTTTTTAATTTTTCTAATTTTTTAATTTTCTTATAATTGTGGTTTGTTATATTTCATTTATCATTTAGTGTTACTCAATCTTCACCTACTTCATTTTGATTATTATTTTCTTTCTTCTGTCTGGAGTTGTTTAGGGATTGTGTTGCTGGGTTTTCTATGATGTGGTTTTGTTATTGTCCATTTGCTTTTATTTATCATTTAGTATTGGTTAATCCTCACCTATTTTATTATATTTCTATTATTTTATAATTTTTTTAAATTTGTATTATTATTTTGTTCTTCTGTCTGGTGATGTTGTTTAGGGATTGCGTTGTTGGGTTTTCTAAGATGTGGTTTTGTGTTGTTGAAAATTAAAAAAATAATTGAAATTCAATAAACTTTAAGTCATAAAAGAACACTACATGTAACGGTTGAGGACAATACAAAGCTTGATTTACCATATTTTTTTATAATAAAGGGTATAAGGGAAATGAATTTTGTCCAGCTGATAGCATTGGACTGAGGATCACACAGACATATCAGTGAGGCTTGAGCGGCTGTCTTTATTAATAATAAAATATTGTCTTTTTAATTGATGACCACTCGTCTTTGTGCACATCCAGTATGTTGAAAAAAGCTGAAGCTTTTACTTTAAAACAAGTCTAGTTTTTCTTTTTGTGTGACACGTTATTGATGAGGGTGATGCGTTGTACATGAATGCTTCTGCTCACTGTCTTCACATGCTGGATAGGTAAAGGTGTATCACAGGGTTGTTGGATTCATTCATTTTCATTTACAAAGCTACTCTTGGTAAAATCCCCATCTACTTATCTTCTCTTTTGAATTATGGAAATTACAATCACCGTTTGCTTTTGTTGTTCCCAAAGAAAGAAAGCTTTTAGATTTTCTGCACCTGCTGCACGAACTATCCGTCTACAGACTGACCTTAAACTTCTAGACCAAGCAGTAACTCTGAACAAGTTTAAAACTATGGTGAAATCTACTGAGTCCAGGCTGTCTGTGTGCAAATGTTTGATCTCATCTTTTTAATGCTACTCAAATCTACAGTATGTGCTTTTATGTTCATTGTTGAAACTCTTGACCAGGTCTCCCTTTCTATCTCCCTTGCTATCAATGGGACAAACCTGATGAAATATTATTATTATATTAATCATCTGAGAGGAAAGGGAGGTAATACTGACCACTGATGACCTGTCCAAACAGCTCCTCTGGTGTGTCTCCAAAAAAGGGCACACAGCCCACGAGGAACTCGTAGAGGATGATGCCCATCGCCCACCAGTCCACCGGCTTCCCGTAGCCTTGTCTCAGGATCACCTCTGGTGCAATATACTCTGGGGTTCCACACACCTGATAATTAAAACACAATAAATATACTAAACATGATGTGGTTTGTGGAAAATGTATTGTTAAAACCAGCTGTTAAATAAGATGTACCTGCTTATCGGAGAACTCCCTGGCATCTTTCTCTATATGTCCCTCGTACAGGTTAGTGGTCATGTTCATCAGCCCAACTTTGGACAAGCCAAAATCTGTCAGCTTAATGTGACCCATCGACGTCACCAGCAAACTGTGAGGAAGACAGATGTGTGGGGGGGAGGACAAAAGGAAGAGAACGAAAACATTACAATAAACTGTGATAATGAAGTGTAACAGTCAGCAAACCTTTAGGCAGTTCAGCTTCCAGACAGTGATCATCATGAAGGAGTACACAGGTTACTCTTATTACTAGCAGTAGTATTAGATCATTTACTTCAGTAACGATAAGTAATACCACAATGTCAAAAATACTCCATTACAAATAAAACTCATCATTTCACACAAGTAAAAGTAAATATTTAGAAAATGACACTTAAAGGTAGGGTCGACGATGTTGGAAAGCTAGCATCATTTGAAAGTAGCATCGCCTCCCCTCGGGGCTCCTTCCAAGGCAACACCCCCCCTATCTCAGTACCGACCATCTCAGTACCATCCATGTCATACTAGCTTGTCATGAAGGAGGCTAAATAACGCTACATGGTTATGCTAGATTTTGGTGAGGAAAAACTGTCATGACCATTTTCAAAAGGGGTTCCTTGAACTCTGACCTCCAGATCAGTGAATGTTAATGGGTTCTAGGGGTACCCATGAGTCTCCCCTTTACAGACAAGCCCACTTAATGATAATCACATGCAGTATTTATGTTATATTATTATTATTGATGCATTTACTTGTCTGGTTTGAGGTCTCTGTGAACGATGCCATAGTTGTGGAGATACTCCAGAGCCAGCACCGTCTCTGCAAAGTACATCCTGGCCATATCCACAGGCAGGGGACCCATGTTCTTCAGAAGGGTGGCACAGTCTCCACCTGTAAAGATCAATGGAGCGATGTGATGGAGAGAACACACAGGAGACACTGTTCAAAGTGCTTTCAGCTGCAGCACTATGTGCTAGTAAAAACCTCGCTGCTGACCTTCAACATACTCCATGACCATGCACAGGTGCCGCCGTGTCTCAAAGGAGCAGTACATGGACACCACAAAAGGGTTCTCGGCAAAGGTGAGAATGTCTCTCTCCACAAAGGCCTGTTGTATCTGGTTCCTCAGAATCAGGTTCTGCTTGTTGATCTTTTTCATGGCGAACCGCTGCTTCGTTTCCTTGTGCCGAACCAGATAAACGGCTCTGTGGAACAAACAGAAGATCGGTCAGCTGGGAGAAAGAACTGATCTTCAAACCAATCAAATCTGTTTCATTGTCTATTGTTATTTCTATTCTTTTCAGAAAGGCCGGAGCTTTTCTACCTGAGAAAAATGCTATATGGATACTTTGACTTGGTTTTACCACCATCACCATCATCGGAAGCTTTTTTCGACGAAGCTCTCCTACCTTCGCGAGGAGCGTGTTGGAAAACCACTAGCAAAAGTTCTTTATAGACAGAGAGAGGGACTCGGACGATCGTTTTTATTGCAGAACAAGAAGCTTTTGGATTTGCTGCTGTTTGTTATCAATAACGAGACCTAAAGTTTGAATGTCAAATTTCTAACCATTAGATTAGTTTAGCACTCATAAATATAACTTCTATTCATATTGCTCCCTGGGAAACTTATTAGATAATGACATTCCAATACATTAAAATCAAATCTAATATTGGACATTCAATAACATGCTTTCAAAATGATATAACACAGAACAATAATCAACATTAATATTTAGCCTACATTTTAATTGGCAGGGGGCAGTAAAGAACCTGGATAATGGATAGGGGGACACAGAGGGGGCTGGAACAAACCATCCGTCATCAGAGATCAGATTATCAGATATAATAATAAGATGTCCTCACCCGTAGGCACCATTGCTGATGAGTTTTGTCATCTCAAAGTCCAATTCACAGGGTTTACGCCGGCACCGCAGGGCTGTGCTGAGGCTCTGAGACTGAGGGGCAAGAAGGCACACAAATACTAGAACAAATCAAAAAGATAAGATCTCTCCTTCGCTGATACACCCGCGGTAAAGATGGATGGAGTAGATCAATACAAAAAAAATCTATTTCTGAGTGCTTACCGAGTCGTCTGTTTCTGGTGTTTCTGCTATCCCGCTGTCACAGCTGGTCAGCTGAGCGATTTCTACAGAAAGAATAAAGCAAAGAGAAGCAGTTTAAATATAAACCAGAATTATCGCCTCGCGGTTGTTTACCTCCAACCAGTGTAGTGTCAGTTTACATCCATGTCCATCCAACATGTCATCACTTCAGCATTTTATCCTGTTAGACATTTATGTGAAATTGTCATAAATAGCGTATGAATTCTTGAGTTATGGCCAAAAATGTGTTTAGTGAGGTCACAGTGACCTTTGACCTTTGACTACCAAAATGTAAATCAGTTGATCTTTGAGTCCAAGTGGACGTTTCTGAACTATCGTGTTCACAAGAATGCAGACGTACGGATAGACATAAACATAATTCCTCCGGCCACGGCTGTCGCCGGCATAGAGGCATAAATGATAGTTGTTAGTGTATCATAAATCTATAACTTCAACTTTTGAGGCCTATGAACATGTTCTGCAGTGCAGTTTTTGAAACAAAGGTAACAGAAGTGCTGAGAAATCAGGACTGATAACAGCAGTCTTTATTAACCTATTAGGCTGGAGGTGCTGACTCCAAGATAATCCGAATTGAGAATAAATGGGGCGGAAATCAGATGTGGCGACACAAACACATGTCCAAAAATCACCCCTCCAGAACAAGTGCTCATTATAAACTACCTCCATCTTTTACGTTGTGCAATCATGCCAAAGTCCATGTGTGTGTTCACACACAGGGGGGAGTTTGTCTTGTCCCCAGAGAGCCTGTAAACACATTTCCTCTACTATTTAACATCTGTCCTTCGTCATAAGGTTTGCTGCAGGCACACGAGGCCCCGGGCTAACCAAACACAGGACACACTCGGGGGAAATGAACGGAGAGAGATCGGCTGATGAGCCAGCCTGTGTGGATCTGTGGAAGGTCTGTGGGGAGGCCATTCCTTTCTAATTAGTCATAATGAATGTTGTTTGTTACTGAATGTGGAGAGACAGAGGGTCATTAGAAAGACGGGCTGTTCGGTGCAGGACGGTAGTCGAGACTTTGTCTTTTAGTTCTCTCATTCCTTTATAGCCTCACCACAACGGTTACCCTGTATTCAGATTTATTCACTGCATCACCGACAACTGGAATACTCTGCACTTCAACAGGATTATAGAAGATAAGAGTGCAGATACTTCTAGAAGTACATTTAATAAGGACAAACTCAGAATATCTAAACGTATTATGTTGTTTACATGAACTATATATTATATATTAGTCTGCCTGTAAACGTAGTGACTGATGATGACCTTAAACTTCCCGTACCTTCCAGAGGATCTCTTGTGAGTCCCAGCTGCCTGATGATGTAACGAGGGATGTCCGTTTTGATGCCCTGGCCCTCTTTAGCGTGTCCTTCAGCGGCCTCCAAAAGGTGGTAAAACTCCTCCGGGTCAAACTCCTAGAGACACACAGCAGCACGCTTTAGTATATGAATCATGTTCAAGAAGGAGGTAAACAACTCATCTCAAGTGAACTGTTGTTTTTACTCTGAGTCGCTAAAGTCATTTTGAGGCGTCGCCTGCAAGATAATCGGATCACTTAGCATCTTTTTCAGTGTGTTTGACCTGTGGTTAATGTCAGAGGCTTACACTGCCAGTGAACACAGGTTCAGGACAAGTGAATACATTACAGGACAATTCATTCAATATTTTATACAATTACATTTCTTTGAAGAAAAAGGGAACCATTAGCATGCAGGAAATATAGTTCCACTGCTCTACAATGAACAATCCTATTGAGGAACAGACTGAAGAAGATCAAATATAAATGATTTGTGTCACATTAATAAATAGTATATATATATATATATATATTATAGTATATTTCAGAAACATACCAGACATTCCAGCAGTCGAGCAGGTCGGGCGATGATGATGAGGATCTTCTTCACCAGCTCTTTGATGAAGTTTACCTCCTCACTCTCTGATCTCTCTGTGGACTACACAGCAACATACAACGTCTCAGGTTTATACATGTTAGCGTGGACTGAAAAATGCAGCACGGTTCTCCTTTACCAGGGTTTGTGCCTCTCGTGTGTCACCATCACGTTTGAGCTCTAAACATTGGATTTTAACAGAAATAAATAATGATCTTTAAAAAACCCAAAAGGTCATTTTTTTATCTGCCTCACACCCATAAAATTCTCAATAAAAAAGTACAGAAGACAATAATAACCAAGTGATGATGAGATAAAGAGTCACATTTTGAACTGATTAGACAGGAGATAAATATAATATAATATAATATAATTTCATTGAATATAATTCAATATAATATAATATAATATAATATAAAACTGGTTAACTTTGAAGAATCTGTCATTAGACCCATGAATAACAAATCTTGTCTTATCTGAGTTCAACATCCTCAAAGTTTCCCTGATTCAGAGTTTAAAGGTTATCTTCAAGTTGAATACCCAGAAGAGTTGTGATGGGGATAAATTCAAGAGGTATTCCAAATATTTTCGTAAAAACACTGAATATGGAACTCCAGAAACCCGAGAGCGTGGGAAACCCAGAAGGTTCATTTAACAACACTTTACTGTTCTGAAGGTATTTACAGACTCTTCTGACCATCTGGATGAAAACAATATTCTGTCTTTTGCACGATAAAAAAGATTTGAACCAGTTTCCCAACTCTTTTCTCCTTGTGAAACACACATCACGGCAGTCTTGGAAAGGGAGGAGTGAGCGGAGGGGTACTTAGTTGGTTGCAATCTGCAACTAGTCGCCACCAACTCCTACATACTGTCCCTTTAAAACTGTTTACAGAACATTTTCATGTAATAAAAATGGATTTATTGGTGTAGTGTCTTTGAAAACATCTCACCTCCAGAACAAGCCTCTCCAGCTTGTCAGTGAGCTCACAGAAGTAGCTGGAGGTGACGAGTCCTAGCCGGCTCTTCTCCAGACAGTCACGGGCCAGTTCAATTATCTGGTGGTGGGCGAAGCCGAGCACGCCATCTGCCAAAGGGAGGACGCTCTCTGGAGAGTTACTGCGGACGATGTCCTGAATCCTTTCCTCCATCTGAGCAGTGGCCTGCAGGAAGAAGGGGAAGGTGTCAGTTTGGTAACGCATAAGATGATTAATGGGCCAGACATATTGTGAGCCCTTACCCTAGGAAATCGCTCCTTGTAGACGTGATTCATCATGATAATCTCGTGGTCGTAACATGATGGAGATCTTCCAGGGCTGAAAAATAAATTGGACTAAAATCAGTGCCTGAGTGGCAGCGCTGCTGGTATGATGATGTTCATCTGTAGAGGTGAACAAATACCTGAGACTGCGTGAGCGGGGTCGCATGGCCGTCGCTCTGCGGCATTCATCCCCGGAGATGTTCTCAGTGCAGAAGTGCTTGGAGAGGAAGTGCAGTTCATCGGGCGTAGGCTGGAAGGGCAGCTGGTGCAGCTTCTCCTGTGATGAACAGGATGACTGGAAATGAAACACATATATTCAACATGAAAAGAAAAAAAAGATTTCTTTTTGTGTGTGGATAAAAAAAAATCAAATACCATGCTGACAGAAAATCATATGTTTTTGGCAATTTCCCCACAAGGACCTGCACAGTTTTAAGGAATAGTAACATTTTGGGAAGTAAGATGAGAAGATCAGAAAGGATGAGATATGAAGCTACAGCCAAGACAGCTAGCTTAGCTTAGCATAAAGACTGGAAGCAGGGGGAAACAACTAGCCTAGCTCTGCCCAAAAGTAAAAAAAGAAAAAGTTAAAACCACAACTTGCCGTTTTTTAAATTGTGTTTTGTACAGATTAAAATTTCACACCAAACACAGATTTGTCCAAAACATCTGCACGGAGATTTATAAAAACTGATTGTGTGGATTCTTATGAATGCTTGCAGACTTGACTATGACTTGCCCCAAACTGCATGTGATTATCATAAAGTGGGCATGTCTGTAAAGGGGAGACTCGTGGGTACCCATAGGACCCATTCATTGATCTGGAGGTCAGAGGTCAAGGGACCCCTTTGAAAATGGACATGACAGTTTTTCCTCGACAAAATTTAGTGCATGTTATTATGTTATTATCCCGTTAACTTTGACAGCCCTAGTTCCAACTGATCGCAGTCATTCCGCACAATAGTTAGCCTCCTATCTTCTGTTTGTTGCAATGAGAGTCTGTATTTCTGAGCAATGGGCCTTCGGAAAAATGGGCATTTGTTTTCGGGGTAACAGACCGTCGGACAAAAGTTTTTTTTTATTCATATTATTCACCTTCCAGACATGAAAGCAGTATTAATCTTCTCATAACTCTCCTTTAAAGCATCCTAAATAACCACATGTACTGTGGATTCATAGTAACACACAGGACAGTGATACAACTCTGACAGATTACACTGAAAAGATGAACAAATAATAAACTGCTGTACTATGAGCCTGACCGTTACCACATACAGTACCAAACACTGTTACTGATTCTAGTTTGACTTGACTCATGACTGATGTTTCACCAGAGAAACAAGGACGTGTTTCCTTCCATAGACGGCGTGAATAGCAGGAAATGTACCAGCTGACCAAACAGCACAACAAAATGAGAACACCGCATCAATACGGGACACTTTTAATCCTGTGTGACACGCTGTACTTCCTGTAAATGTTAGTGTGTGTATTGAATTCTCATGCTCTGTCTGCTTCCTATAAACAGGGATATATTATGGTCAGAGTGAAAGAAAGAAAGAGATGTAGACACAATGAGAGAGAGAGAGAGAGAGAGAGAGAGAGAGAAAGAGAGAGACAGAGAGAGAGAGAGAGAGAGCCACGATGACAAATACTGAACTCCACATTAAAGACATTTTTAACTTAAACAGATTTCTATTTGACTAACGTTCCATCATGTTTTAGCATTATGAATGTGGGTTTATGTAAACAGATAAATCTCAACAACGAGCTGACAAACATAGAACAGAGACACAGAGGTGGGGGATGGAAGGGCAGGACCAGAGGGTGTGTAGGTAATTGTTGTGGGTGTCAGGTTTACAATTTGTGCAGTACTGTGAGTAATGCCCGGTTCAGACTACACAATATCAGACCGATAATAGCCCGACATGGCCGTCGTAGGGGATCGGGAACGATAAACGAGTGTTGTGTGCGAAAATCAATCGTTTTATCTCGTGGTGTGTCACACTACACGACAACCGACGCTGCGTCTGGGACGCCTCACGACGTCCTGACAGAAAGTCTAGCATGTTTGATTTTTTGTTTTGCTTTCCATAACGTGTTCCATCACAGCCGTGAATTTGACTGGCTGAGCACAGACGCACACAGCTGTAAACAGAAGCACATGGCTACTTAATATGCAGAATGATGTCATCAGACCTTCCCCGCACAACTGCTGCCAGACCTTGCAGTATGATATTCAATCTAGGTTGTGTCGGAGTGAAAAACACCACCGCCGTTGCATCTTTGCGCATGGAGCATCCCGTTGATCCTCGCATTAGTGAATCTCATTGTGACACACTGTGAGATGTGTGCGGTGTATTATCTGGTACTGGATCAGTTGTAAATTGATATTTCTGCTCATTTGAAAGGTGGATTTACAGATTTGTGTCCAGAAGTTATTATCTGGGTTGATATTGAGATACTATTTCCATTTTTTCGATTGGTAGGGATATTATTGTGGAGTCTGATGCAAATAAGATTTTGTAAAGTTTGGAGAGTTGTTTTGGGGTATTTACTATGGTTGTGATATTTTTTATTAATGGGGATGGTCTGAGGGGGTTATTGATAGAGTTCATTATTTGGATGTACTGTAAATATTGTTCTTTGTTGAATTTGTCGTTTAACTGTTCAAAGGATGATAGTGAGTTATTTGTAAAGAGATGATGAAGATGTGTGATGCCCTTGTCCTTCCTGACCATGACAGTTTTTCCTCGCCAACATTGGGCCCAATGTTTGGAGCGTTTATTTAGCCTCCTTCACTACAAGCTAGTATGACATGATTGGTACCGCAGGATTCGCGATTCCAACTTGCGTTAAAGAAATTAGTGGCGTTGAAAGGAATCTGCGTTGATGTGTTATAATGGCGTTAACTTTGACGGTCCTAATTGACATCTTTAGTTGATATCTTTGGTTGTGTTTAGGTGAAATGGAGTAGGTCGACCTGTCATGTTAGACTGGGTGATACTTACAGAGACGGTGGAGCTGGGCGTGTTGGTTCCATATCCAGAGGAGGGAAGGGAGGCCAACGACCAGCGGCGACCATCAGTCCTGTCGCACAACAGCAAACACAAACACAGTCCATAAATGATCGATAAATTATGATGCTGGTCAGTGAGAAGACTTTACAACTACCCATGTTTGAAAAAAAACATGTAAATTAACTCCTACAATCCTAATGATCATATGGTTATAGATGAATGGGGACCTTTCTTTGCTCAGTTACACAACATGGTACAGCAGAAATTACAGAAGAAACTAGATGCCAGAATGATGCAAAAGAAAACTTCAGTTACTATGAGACAAACTAACGAAGCGGGTATGAACTATAAAGGAGGGCAGGGGGGGTGGTCATGAAATAAAAGCCTAACATGAAGTTACCTGTCTGCTCTGTGGCAATGACTGTGGATTATAATAACAAATACACAATTACATGATATCATGTTGAGAAATAGTAGAAAATAAATATATTGATGCTGTTTTTGAGAGCAGAAATAGACCGTCGATCGGCTACAACTCAAACTTCAGCTTTTCTTTTAAAGAGTCTGTATCTGACGAGTGTCCCTCTGGTCTTTACCGGCTGATCTATTCAGCAGCAAATCAAGTAAATATCCGTGGTAGTGTATGTAATGTACCTTCGTGCAAAGGAGAAATGAGCAGAGGCACTAGGAGAGAAATTTCTAGGACTGTCTTGTGGGCTTGTTCCTGCAAAAAAACACAAGATAGAACACATTTAAAAAGAAAACAACTCAGTAAGACCAGATTCCAATTTCAATCTGCAGCCAAAACAAAGACCGATTCACTGATTAATAAACCAGCGCTGGCTGCAGCATCACAGATCAGAGTCTGATGTCTGCTCATCTTTACTTCATTGACAGACTTCAGCTGTCGCCATGTTGAGAGCTGTGTGGAGGCAATAGAAATGCTCCTAATCTTGCATTTATCACCTTTAGAAGATAACAAAAAAACTATATATATCCACATACACAAATCAGTGGGAATATATATTATGGCTTATTCCAGCTCAGGTGATGGAGGAGCTATACAGCCGATCCAAGTGAAATAATTACAAGTGCTACAGAAAGTTTAATGAAAACCAACTAGAGCTGCAACTAAACATTATTTTATTTGGTTTTTAAATTTGCAGATTACTGTCTTGATTAATTTTTTGCTATATAAAATGTCAAAAAATAGTAAAAAAAAAATGACCATCACAATTTCCTAAAGCCGAAGGTTACAGCATTCATAAGCTCCAAATCCAAACTCTGTTGGTAAAGGAGGTTGCACTTCACGGTGGAGTGCTAGCACATCCAAGATTTCAAAATCAAAGACAAAATACTATCATTTCACTTTATATAGATATTATTATGTTATTACAATGTGCTTTCCTATCACATTTCTTTCCGTTTATAATCACATAGCAGGACAAAGAAAAGCAGCAAATTTTCTTATAGGGAAATAGGGAATGATTCTTTCACTTTTAGTTGATTATCAAAATAGTTGTAATTTCTCTGTCAATCGACTAAATGTTTTAGCTATAAAACCAACAGCCATAGACATAAGACATAAAACTGAACAGTTAGAACTTAATATTTAATATAACAGACATGCAGTTTGTATAGATCTGTCTACCACACACGCTGACACTTTACTGACAGCTAGAACTAAATTAGCTCTAACTGAAACGTCAGTATACTGAAGTAGTCGGTTTAGAGGACAGAAACCAGACAAACTAAATACACATTCCAAAAGTATTATTTTCATCAACAACATAATCACTGAATGCACATTGTTCTGGACATTTTCTGTTTGGCTTAATGTCAAATGTCACCTCTTATCCTACCTTCCACATGGCAGTAATTGTCAAACAGCATCTTTAAGCCAATTTGTTTCTAAAAGCCTCACAGCATGCAGAAATGTGTCTGAATGTCCAACATGCACAGTGTAGTTTAATAATCTCTTCTCACTGATCTTAAATGTTTAAACCTCTGAGACACGTTGTGTTAGTTGTAAAAGTCTGACAGGCACATCAGAACTGCCTTCATGTTGCTATAAAAAGTCAAGGCAGGTCTTTGAGGAAGTTCAGTTCAAACTATTTAAAGAGTCTTTGCACACTTTACAGGTTCAAATACAACAGAACCACTGAGAAACTATGAGACTTTACATGTAAAAATACATTTTAGAGATATGAAGAATTTGAAGATATTCCAAGAAATGACACCACAATAAGCAAAAATAGCAATGTAGGCACAGAGTTCAAAGCGTTAAAGACATCAGTAATTCTGTATTACATGATTATGTTGTGTTATAGAAGCTCTGGGCCTCCGAACACTAAACTGTAGGGACTTTGTGCCGTTGTGGTCCAGCATTAATCAGACATGGTCCATACTGGGGAACAATGACAGCTCCACTGACTCTGGTTAGTGATGAATGTCACCTACTGTATGTGACTGCACTGTAATCTTAATCACAGCCAATTAAAGATGAAAACCTCTTCCTTTGGGAGTTAGACAGATTATATATTGAGTATTAGGAACACTAACAGGAAATACAGTTCAAGGAAAGGTGGTTTATAAAATGATTCATGATCGTGAACAAAGGTTTGATCTGCTGCAACACACGACCAGAAGAGAAACATCACATTGATGTAGAAACCTTCTTCATTATTGTGTATACACATCACCTGCTATAAATGGATGAAAGGATGTTTTTCTTACCTTTGGTACCAATATAACGACTGAGCCACAGCGTCAGGTCATCCCAGCGCTGAACACATTCATTAACAACAACACGGTGGCTCTCTGAGTCCATCTTAAAGACGACAGTAGTACAGACCAGACGCTGGGAGACTGCAGCTCTAACTTTGCTGACCGATGCCAGGAAATAAGACGCCCTGTGGTAAATGAGGCCTGCCCCCCTCCCCCCACTCTCTGCTCCGGTGCATTTCCTGTCTGCAGGCCACCACTTCCTCACCCAGCACAATCACCGCCCTTCAACTCGCCACTGTACACTTTCATTCTGACCCAAACACCACAGAACTGACCTGACAAACATGACTGACTGAATATTGTTGCCGGTTTACCTTCCGTGAGACCGTTATCTATGTTCTCACCTAAGCAGTCATTTTCCCTCTCAGAACACGGGAGTCGTTGGTCTACCGTCGCCTCAATCGGTTAGTTTGTTTCTATTGTTGTGACTTTGGTTTGTTCAGATTCACCAAAGTCACACAATAGCACAAACAAACTAACACGATGGAGGCGGCGGTAGACCAGCAGCTCCCGTGTTCTGAGAGGGGAAATTACTGTAATCTTTCAATGAAGATGACAGCTTTTGGTGAGAGCATAAGTGGATACAACAGCATCAGTTCCCCGTCGGAAAGGGGCTGTCTAACGAAGACGTAAAGGGGTGAAAATATTCTAAATATATCACACACGTAAACTGATACCGATTCATTTAGGTGGCTAAAGAACGTTTTGCTGCCGGACCTGTTAACAGAACTATATTGCTTTGGTTCTGTGTGGTAACTCCTGTCTGCTCCGACCGTCATCTACTGTCGGTAATACACCGACTATGGATCACAACCTCATAGAACCCCACTGAGAAACACCTGAACTATCCCTTTAACCTCCATCTACTGTCAGTAATACACTGACTATGGATCACAACCTCATAGAACCCCACTGAGAAACACCTGAACTATCCCTTTAATGACTTTGATAACTTTTTAATGCTTTGCTTTCGGTCATTGATCGACGTACCAGACACGCCTCTGCATCCTATGTTGTTGGAGCCAGTCGACTCTAATTAATGTGTACATTAACGTGTCATAAGATCAATATAGTATGAGGGTGCCAGATAAGTGCTGGGTCAAAGAGAGGGAAATGCAGGAGGATTATACATCTACTTGCTTTACACACAGACTGCAGTCCTGTTATTGAAGATTGTGAGTTAAACTCCCCCTCTGTGGGGGTGTACTCTGTACACTGAAACAGTGTCTATATATTAATTAATAGACAGTGCAGGTTTACGGTAGATACACTTACCTGTCAGAGATGAGAGAGGGGAGTGAGGTCGTGGTAACCCTGAAGACTGACCGCTTCCTATCAGACTCTTTCTGTTGCTCGTTCTGCAGCTGTGAAACCACACAAGTCAAATATTAGACATTGCTCATCACATATTTCTACAAATCTCAACTCATATATCCATATTATTTTAGTTAGTCCATGTTTGGTGAATGTTGTAGTATATGCTCCTCTTGGTAGTATTTGTACATCTTTTCATTGTGATGTAGAGTACTGTCAACCTCTCTGTCTTGGTATCATTCTTGTCAAACGTTGTAAAAGGAAAAAAATAAAATATTTCATATCTGAATTTGTGAAACATTTTTGAAATTTCAAAACTTGACATTACAGTCTAGAAAATTATGATAAATGTTTTTTAAAAGTAAAAAAAAAACAACATTAAAATTCTACACATTCAGTAGGTACATTTTTAAGAGATAAAAAATGTGATTAACTATGGACAATCATGTGATTAATTGCGATTAAATATTATCAATTGACAGCCCTATCAAAAGTTTTTGAAAATGTCTAGAAAATTCTGATATATGTTTTGTTGTATTTTTTAAGTAAAAAAAAAAAATCTACATTCAAATTCGACTAATTCTGGGGTTAAAATATTCAGTAGTGGTTAAATTTCACACTTAAATATAATATTGCTTCCATAAATATCTTCTCAACATGTGTCAAAAGTAACTCATCTATAATGATCAACATCATCACATCAGTTTCCTCTCTGTGGAGAAACAAAATAAAGAGTAATAATATTACATGTATTATATCAATAATATTGACTGCAATGTATTTAAACATTACATAACAGTTATACAAACACTCAACTACATGTATTTCTGACCGAATATTTAATATGCCCTCTGTATACACTCCAGGGTGAGTTATAGTCCTGGAGTGGACAGTTAATATTGGTGCATACGGTGTCATGAAAACAATAGACAGAATATACTGCTTCAGAATGCTTCTATGTGTGTTGATCATGTTAAAACAGGACTGTGACTCACAACGGACCACTGTGATCAACAACATGTGACTCAGAATTGGAGCCCAGTTTTTAACCTTGAGAGAAAAATGAACTATTTCAACATAAAAAAGCAGCTTCAATGTTCAATGTCCCGATTAGTCTCGGGGTTTATACTTTTAAATTAGAGGTCGTCAGTGGGAACACATAATGCCTGAAGAACATGAATTCACTTCAAGGTCGGAGATTCAATGACATTCTGTTACATAACCTCCTCAGAGAACTGAATTTATAAGATGTTATTCAATAATGATTTCCCTCCTGTGCATAATACAAACACCAGAGAAACACATTTATTCTCCAGTTTCTCTCTCAGCGTGTGTGTGGCTGTGCTTTAATGACCATAGTATTCTTATTGCCAAGCTTAAATCTTATAGTTTTTCACCTCTAGTTCTTGTTATCTGGCAGAACACATTGAGTATTTTTCAATGGTAGTTTTGTTGTTCCGTATACTCAAAGTGTTGCTGGAGCTTCTCCGTGCACCTTGGACGTAGGTGATCCCTACTCTGCTTCTACGACGGCAGTTTGTATGTATGCAGATGACTCAACTTTGTTCTGTTCATCACAAATATTAGTGCAGCTCAGAGAGAGAATATATACATTTATGTTGAGTTGCTTACATTGCCAAATTAAATTTGACATTTGGTAGTAGGATTTAAAATGATTAATTGATTAGTTGTACTACTAAACTATTAAACTATTCGCCAACTATTTTGATAAGTGATTAATCGGTTTGAGGACTTTTTAAAGAAAATAAAAGTAAATGTGAATATTTTCTGGTTTCTTTCCTCCTCTATGACAGTAAACTGTATATCTTTGAGTTGTGGACAAAACAAGACATTTGAGGACGTCATCTTGGGCTTTATGGGAAACACTGATCCACATTTTCAAACATTTTTTGGCCAAATAATCACCAGATTAATCAACAATGAAAATAATCATTAGTTGCAGCCCTAGTAGGATTATTCTTATAGATATCTGTTGGCCAAATTACTGGGTGTTAAATTAGTTAGTTTACTGTCTTGGTGTGATCACAGTGAGGACATTGTCTTCTGTTATGACTGACGTCGTTTGGCCACTTGTTTCTGTCACACCTGGAGTTCTTCTCATTTGGTCAAATGCTGCTACAGAACAGAGCAGCCGGTTCTTCATTGTTCTTTCTTTCTTTAATTTAATGCTTTGTTGATATTTATTTATTATTTATGTGCATTCTTTTTGTAAAATTGTTAACAAAACCAAAATAAATTACTACTACTTTCCCAGCGAATGTGTTTGAGATGTATAAATAACAACCAACATTAAAAATGGATTATCTATCAAAAAAATCACTAAAACTAAAATGTGTGAATCTCAAATAGACTTAGTAACTTTAGTTTCTTTGTATTTTGGATCCTTTTTGGTTGTGTTTATTTTCTTTTTGTGGCTATTTATTTGCGATAATTTGTTTTTGTTGAAAGCTTCAATTCTCTATTCGTTCATATTACTTATTTTCTGATCTTAATATTTTATATATTATCTTGTTTTATTGATACTGTGTTATTTATATTGTTATTGTTTTTGTGTGGACCCCCCGGAAGACTAGCATCCTTTTTGTGGAAGCTAATGGGGATCCAATGGGGAGCTTTTATGAGGAGCAGAAACACAGCGCTGTATGACTACAGTGTAGAGTTCTTTACTCCGGTGATAGAGATACAGAACAAGCATTCATTTTAGGAGAGAGAGAGAGAGAGAAAGTTGTCAGCCAGTCACAAGTGCAGCTCGCCTGTCTCTGTGTTGCAGCATTGATCCTACAAAACGTTAAAATGCAGATTCTGGGCTTCTGCAATGACGCAGAGTTGTGTGAGCAGACGGCCTTCATCTCTTTGTCAACACTGCTGAAGAGCAGCTCCTACAGGCGCCACTGCAGAGGCCTCACAGCTTCACTGTCACTTCAGCAATAGTGAAGAGCTTGGAAACTTTTTACAAGAGTTGATAATAAAGTTGATAATAATGATGTGCAAAAAGCTCTCAGCACTCCACGCTATGCTCCCAAATACTTAGAATACACGAAAGCCTGGATTTACCTACGACTGTTCTGATAGTTTGCACCAGTCAGATGTTATCTTGTTTGTAAATAAAAGCTTTAGTAGCAGGAAGGTCAAGCCCTGCAGGTGTCCTGGAACTGATCACTTCTCCAAACTAATCCAGGTGCCTCCTTCAGTACCTTGTTCACAAACGTTTATGTAAAAATGAAAACTACAAGAACAGAAGTACAGAAACAATCGGATTTACCCTCTCAGGTCAAAAGTTATTGCAAGGTGTTTATTATTATTATTATTATTATTATTATTATTGTATCCTGTAGATACATAATTTTTCCGATTTTTATGATCACTGATGTGGCTTTATGATCACTGATGTGTTCAGGTTAGCACATTTTTGGAAAAGAGTGCAGATTTAAAGTGACCCCCTACAGTATGTATTCTTACCGCTGGCCGTGCTGATAGTCCTTGCTAGTATTTTTAAAGGTGCAGTGTGGAGGATCTGGCAGCATCTAGCGGTGAGGTTGCAGATTGAAACCAACTGAAACATCTCCCTTGGGATGACGCAAAACGCAATTGTATTTTCAGGCGATTATAACCTAAAGGAAACATGCTTATTAATACATTATACTTTACCAAGTGTTGTGTGTACATTCCACAGGCTAAATACACAAACCAGATCTGGCTATATTATTTCATATTACTCATCATCTAGACTTGGAACATAAAAGATACTTTGGAGGGATCAGAGGTCGATTGTACGGGCTGGTTTTAACAAGGACTCCAGATTTATCGGTGGACGGGAGGGAGAAGCCTCGCTCCTGCTTAATGGCATTAATGAGCAATTAGCCACATGCTAATGTCTAATGTGATGATGAATAGACGACAAACAAATGTGCAGAAAGAAAATATGAATCTATCAGTGGTTGCCGTGGCTCGGTGCTCTTATGAGAAATTAGAGGATGTAAACTTTTAATGATGCTCGACGTTGCAGAGAAGATTTCTGGTATTTGGATATTGAAGAAAGCAATGACCTTCAGGCAGAGGTCAGTAAGTTCTGAATTAAAAGTTTAATGTGATATGAAGATGATGAGAAATGTGCATTTAATTGAATCAATGTATTGATCATGTATTATCTCATGTGGCACACAGAACCAAAAACCTCCAGCAGTGGAACAAACAACAGTGGACACCATGAGTCCTTCTGAGCAGTTTAGTTGATTTCTCTGAGGCATGTGTGGAAAAGAGCTTTTGTCTCAAAAGTTCACATAACTGTACAAGATTTGATGAGAGGAAAAACCAAAGTGATGTTCATTTTAGACAAATTCAAAAGGCGCTGAGGCCAACTTTCACCTTTCTAAGCCCAGGAAACACCTGATCAGTCATTGGTCCTCATGCAAGGACCAGTCGTACCAACAGATTTGTCCTTAAGTGGCACATACAAGGATTTAACATTATTTGTGGCATTCACTAATATTCTTGTAATTTGAATTTTCTCATGAATGGTCCAGACCCGTTGTACGAGTCATAAAATCATGAGTCTCTTCACGGAATAAAAACTTCAGACTTAACTAAAAAGCTCGCTCTACATAGACATGAAGGAGCATCGCTCAAAACAGTGAGGAGACACACGTCAGCTAAAAGCACAATATCACTCTATATTTCAGCTGCTTGGCAGTAATGTTAGCTGACCAGACCAAGGTCTCTCCATGAATCAATGCTGATCCTAGTGTTGGCTTTTCCTGCCTCAGCCTCCCGACCGCGGCCGGAGGGAACAGGGGAGACACCGGAGTTTTGGTCAGAGACGATAATGTTTCTCTCTGCGGAGCCCCGTCACTTCACAAGACACGGGAAACCTCTTTTGGTCTGGAGGAGCTGCAGCAGTTATTTCTGCACAAACGTCCACTGTACATTCACTAGATATTCTCAGAGCTAAACTAACTCTTC
>CAKAOH010019813.1:0-28121 GCA_916701665.1 Sebastiscus tertius | reverse complement strand
GGTGTACCCCGCCTTCGCCCAATGTCGGCTGGGATCGGCTCCAGCCCCCCCGCGACCCCTAACGGGATAAGCGGTTGCAGATGAGAGAGAGAGAAGTTACAAACAGTCCCTTTAACTAATTGTTTAGAGTGTCAAGTGAGTTGACACTCGAAGCATTTGAACTAATTGGTAATATATTTAGAGTGTCAAGTGAGTTGACACTCTACTTGAATCAATCACATACAATCAATCATGGAGTTTTCCCCCTGTTGTTCAGGTTTCTCTGTCAGTCCAAATATAAGAATAAATATCAATAATAAAAATAAATATTCAATAATATAAGGTTTCTGCTGGTGCTCAGTTTTTGCCAAAAGTTCAATGTGTCTGCCACTCTGAGTAAATACATACAGTATAAATACATTATTGCATTTCGGTGACTTTAAAGTAGAAGTACTGGTATCTGTTTAAGTTATGATATAAAAGCTGAAGTTGATCAACAAAATGATCTATGTGACATAATAAAAGATGGTATTTTAGGAGCTGGTTCTGTAATAAATAATGATATTCTGCAGGAAAAACCATTTGACCTTCATCACTGACGGGCTTATGATTATTAACAGACAGTTGTAAACACATTTTCTTTCTGAATGTGAATCACTGGTATATGTGTTGAATACATGAGGTGGACCAGTATTGTGTGGGTTGACTGATGACGAGTTCAAGGATGATGTTTCACTCTACATTTTTTCATTTGGCCACCAAATAATTCTAGAAACATATTTAATTTCACCTCTTTTCAAAGGATAGGAAAATAATATTTCCTCTGATATCTACAGAAGTATGGAGGATGGAACCTGCCAAAATGAATGAATAAATGAATGAATAAATAAATGACTTGAGAAATAAATAAATATGTCATTAAATGCAGCATTAAAAATAAATGTAGCCATTAATTAATTGATAAAATAAATATGTCACATAAATTGATATATCTGTTTTAATTTGCTTCTTTATTTATTTATTTATTGATATATTTATTTATCTACTCTTCTATTTAATTTTCCCTTTTATTTATTTTTGTTTTTGTCGTTGATAATTATTTTATATATTTTATTATATTTTTTATTTCTATTTTATTTATTAATTTGTGCTTGAAGTTTTTATAATTTTAAATGTATTCATGCACTCATATTTAAATTAATTAATTATTTACTTTATTTATTTATGTCTGAATAATTTTCCTTTTGCATTTTAGTTTTACATTTTATTTATTTCATCAAACTTATTTATTTCTGTATTCTTTTCTTCATACATTTCTTTTTACATTTCTTTGTGCATGTCTGCCTCATTATGCAAATGAGGGGGCTGCCAGTAAATGCAAAAATACATACATAAATAAATACATACATTTAAAAATAAATAAATGAATTCATAAAAGGGAAAAATAAACAGAAGAGTGAATAAATAAGGAAATTAATACATAAACAAATAAATAAAAGAACAAATGAAAAAAGACAAACAAATTCACATTCACATTTTATCAATTAATTAATGGCTACATTTATTTGTAATATTATTTTGTTACATTTAATTGCATAATTATTATTTTTTTTTATTTTTTATTTTTTATTTTTTATTTATTGTGTGACGGCCTCGTCAGTATGATTCTGTCTTGGCCTGCCTGTTTGCCTCTGCCAGTTCCCCTGATTGCCCGGCCCCTCCCCTCTCATTAGGGAGATTGGCCTCACCTGCTCGGAGCACATATAAGCAGGGTCATTTCAAGATGGCCTCTCTCGCTCTCCCTCATGGAAGGCTGGTGCCTTGCAGGCTCCCAGTTCGGTTTGTTTCGTTTTGCTTATATTTAGATATCCCTTATGTTAAATGTATCTTAGGTTAGCACTATAGTTTCACATCACCCATCACCCACACCTCACACCTCACTACTGACTACTGACTCTACACCCTTATTGACTTCATTTTGCTTCAGTTAAATTATCTTTAATAAACTTATTTGCATATTTAAACTGTTACTGTGTGGACTTCCCTTATTTGTTATGCTCTCGAATGAGCTGGACATAACAATTTAGTTATTTATTTATTGAGTTATTTATTCATTTATATTTGATTTAGGCAAGTTCTGTCCTCCATAATTAACTGTTAATAAAGCTAGAACCATTGCTCTACATTATATTTATATTTCAATTAAGAGATGGCAAAAATGCATTATACAGCAAGCACGTTCACTAGTTACTACCCGGTTGTTTGGGAACGGAGATGTTAATTAACGTACGTTACATTAACGGAATGCATGAATACGGCACAGGCTTACAGCATACAGCCTACGGGTGTATTATAAGACAATAAAAGTGATGAATTACAGCCAATATATCCATTATTACAGGCACAAACAGCTAGCAGGAAGCTGGCAGGCAGCAAGGCCTATGGAACGGAGGCTGGGTCACACGTCATCATCTTTGGGGTAAACACATTGGGCAGAACTGTTCTTTTAATACATCCATGAGCAGAACCAAGGCCTATGGAACGGAGGCTGGGTCACAGACTGACGTGGCTCTTTGGGTATAACACATGCACAGTGTAACTGAAGCTGCGGTCGTGCGTTGGAATTGGCTCAATTTCGGCAAGCGCAGATTAGATTTTGTGTTTTACCCCCAAAGATATGACGCGTCACCCAACCTCCTTTCCATAGGCCTTGGGCAGAACCCGGATATGTCACATGAGCGCGCAGGGTGGCGCAGTCTCGTGGGTCTGATGCGCGTTCATTATGCCGAGGAAAATAACTCTGGATTCAGCTATTAGTTCATTGTACAACTTTAAAAACGTATTTTTTTAAATAAGAGGTATTTAGGGGTTCGTACTGGGAAGTTGATTCACCTAAAAAAAAAAAAGATCCGCTGAATTACAGACGTCTCTTTCCCACTGTAAGTCTATAGGAAAAAGTATTTTTGGGCCCAGTGCATCACGTGACTGACACAGAAGTTGCAGTAGCGCCATTTGGGCACTATGAAAGTCGTAATCGTCAACCGTCGCACTTCCTGGGGGCTTAATTAGCACCACCTAGTGTGCTGGAGTAATATGCATTTATTGACATACATTATGTGGCCCCTTTGTGACAACTCTTCATCTATGTTATATTTAACACACTATACATTTCCCATTGTTCTATTATGCAGCATATATCTCTGTTAATCGGCTATGTAGAATTAACCTGTGTCCAAAACAGCAGGCCTGCATTATTTCTTCCCCCATTTCCATGTGCAAAATGTTTCTTTACAATGGTCAGACAAGACACTTGCATGTACATTTAATCCCCTTAAAAAGTTGTATTTTAGATATTATTAGATCTGCATGATTGAATTGTGCAGTCTTGAGGGTTCAAACTGTGTTGTTTTCTTTTAAGAACATGTAATACTCTTTTGCTATCAGGAAAAAAAAGCCAGTAAGTATAGGACACTAAAAGTGCTTCCTGTAATATACTTATCCTTCATCATTGACCAAAGCATTATACTACTGTTAGTTCAGGTTAAACATTAACAGTAAGTAATATATTAAATACATCTCACAGAGAACCAGTGTAGTATTAACACTTCCACAATAACTGATTTTATTACCCGTGGCTGAACCAGATGTGAGAAAATGTCAATAAAAAGGACCTGAGACAAACAACATTAGTGAACCACACACTTTTATTCCATATGTAAAAGCATAAGGATACAGAAAAACAATCCTGGACTCAATATGCCAGTTCAAACCTTCATGTAAGCGCTTGTCCTTTATAGTCTATATTCTTCATATGCATAATGGTACAATTACATATAACTGCACTTTGCTTGATTACAATTCCAGTGATCACCAAGGACATATCTATCTGACAATGTGATTTCATCACATTATTCTCTTTGGTTAACTGAATATATAAAAACGCTGAAATTGCATGTTCTGTAGATAAAGTGCAGAGAATCTTGCAACCATCATATATTCATATGGTATAAAAGTAAAGTCTGTGCTGGCTGGTTGAAAAAAGATGCATAATAGAAATTGTGATAAAGGCAAATTCTTTTAAAGGGTGTAAGGTTTAAGATAAGATAAACTAGACTTTAATGGTATAGATTAACTAGGGTAAGGTGTGGGGGTGCAGCAAATAGGGCCATACCTGCATTGCAAACATAAAGTTATCAAGATACTAAGGCTGATATTAGGTGCAAAAGATAAACAGTGCAAGAACCTAATGTTCAGGATAAACACGGGATCATTCATTCATTCATGTAAGAAGTGACACAGACAAGACCAACACCACAGTTTTTACTCATCATTCTGGTGGGGAAAATATAGGACGGGAACTCAGCGTGTGATTAGCTATAGGGAACTCCACAGTGGGGATTCTCAACATTCTTCCAGTATTACCAAATCAAACTATATACTGTTGCAATAGTAGATGTATTGTAACCCCCCTCCAGTTGAGAAACACTGCTCTAAACGATGTGCTCACTCAGGGGAGCAGTATCGGCCTGCAAAGAGAATGCTCATGGAGGAGTTATGTCGGATGAAGAAGAGGAAGGGGTGGTCTGCGATGAAGGCCATTGGCATGGCACAACGCAGCATCATGATAGCAGCAGTGGCGCCAGCAGCCTCAGTTCCCTCCTCGTTGACCTCCACGAAAGCCTTGTGGACAACTTTTGACAGCACCAGGTCGTTGGCGGGAGACATGCCTGTCACAGAAGAGAAGGAGACGGAATAATAAAAAGAAAATATAATGCCTCAAGGTCTCATCCTAACATGAACAGGAATGTTGAGCACATTGACAGGAACCAGGTCAGGTTTCAGGGTGCCTGTTCTATTATGAATATGAAACAGGCACATGTCCTACCAGAGAAGTCACTCATTGCCATGTCGAAGGCGTCCACCATGCCCATGCTGACGAGGACATTTTTCAAGTCGTAGCTCTCCTCCATCTTGAACCGAGGAAGCCCCACCCTGATCTCACTCTCATCCATCATGTCTGGACGAGTCCACTCTACAAAGTTCTCGTAGGTCAGCTGGCTCTCCAGCTAAGGGTGGACAGGACACAAACTCAATTATTAGTTTGTCTGTGTCTTGTTGGTTTCTTTATGTGTGAAAGTGCAAGAGTGTCCTACCTTCTCCAGACCTGTTGTACTGTCCTCTATGTTATCAGGTAAAAAGATGAGCATGCTGAGCTCCTTCCCTTTGTAAGGCATCTCTAGGACCTGTCAGAGGGTTTAAAACATTACAGCAAATATATATATACTGGTCTGACAACTGTTTGGTTATTTTTATGAATTAACAAGATAGTTTATGGGTTTAAATGCAACAAGCTAAAACAGTGTCAGTTTCACAGTTCTGGTAAAATGGATCATAACCAAAATCTCATCAATTCTCCTTTGAATCATTCACATTTCATGGAAATCTCATTAAGTCCTGCTTAACCTCATTAATAAATGTTATAAATGATTCAATTGTTGCCTGGTCAGATAACAGATGATTGATGGACTGACATGTTGTATTAATTGATTAATGAATTGAATTGCTCCATTACCTGGCAATTGACTTCAGGAATGTAGGTGACAGGGAACTTGCTTTTCTGGTACATCATCTTCACTGACTTAGTGTCATTCTGAAAACAACAAACGGTAAAATACGTAAGCCTAAGAGAAAATTGACACCAACTGGAATCTTGTACACATCACCTGGTCATTACATACTGACATCACTGTTGGGTGTGGTCAGAGGTGCAACAAACTTGAAACTGTCAACCAGAGGGAGGTGGCAAAGCAGGGCAGCTGCTCTTTAATGCATTACAGTATATTCAAAACTGCATTAACTTACAGTATATTTTGGATGTTAAAGGTCTTATTGATAACATTTTTATGTAGTATATAGTTTTTAAGTATGGCTTTTCCTGGAAAAAAAAAGATTATGAGTGTGAATAAATAATTTAAAAAATGTTGGCGGGTCCAAAATGAATGTTTTGTTTATATCTGTGGAAGATATCTGACGTTCCCACTTCTAACAAGGCTTGTGAGCCAACGGTAAAAAGATGTTGGTATCACATGGTATCTCTGGGTCATCAGTTAGTGTGTTTACAGTGAAATAAAATGACTCCCTAGGATTGCTAGTCCTGGCTTGAAAAGTTGATGCAGTATCAAGGCTTCCTGTTGAGTTTCTTTTTCAGTGTTTCTGTTATGTCTCAGTTAAAACTTAATGCAGCATGAAGCTAAATCACTTGTTATTAGTCTGAGGAAAGTCCAATGTCTTAACATGTTTTACTTTGGTGAACCATTTGTCAACGTTGTACCAGTACATACAGTAGGTGTGTCTACTGACTCAAACTCTGCTTACTTAAGCAACAAACTTTTTCCTATGAACCGTGTGGTCTAAGGAAAGGCGTCTTCCTACACCAAATGGAACCTATGATTAACACTCAGCCACTGGGAAATGCTCCTGCAAAGGCTTGACTAATACGCAACACAAAGGTGTCAGACAAAACGCCCTTTTTATTAAGTAATCAAATTTCACCCTCCATGTCTTTCCACCGTTTCATATGGTGTAATATAAATTATAAATTAGCCTCCATTCCCTAAATGGGATACGCTACCATGCAATACCGTCTTAAAAAGCCATATTTACTGACTTTAGCTGACTTTCACTCAGTGTGGGTCAATTGAATGTTTTTCTTTGAGCAGTGCTACCTTGTTGATCTTAAACTGAACATCACGTGTCTCATTCTCCCGAAACTGCTTGTTCCAGTTGCCTTTGAAGTAGATGGCGTTGACCAGCACCAGCCTGGTCAGCTCGTCCACCACACCCTCGGCCAGCAAATCCTTAATTTTACCTAGTGAACAAAATTGACACATCAAGTGAAGAAATATCAAGCATGTCACTTGCCATGTTTCCATGTTTGTGCGTATGATCCACCTTGTGTCTGCTGGAGCACCCATTCGTTGATGTTGAGCCTGGCCGCCTCTGAGCTGGTGGCGAAGTCCACTGACTCCAGCTCTGCACTGTAGTGCTTCTTGGTTAGTCCTAAGAAATCCTGGAACCATCGACAACACATTTACTGATTCTGATCACCCAAACAAAATAATCTCTTGGCTTAACTTTAGTTAGTGGAATTCAAAGTCAGGAAAGTATTCTCATGGTTTTACTTGCTTGTATGCTGGCCTATTGTCCCTTCTTACAAAGCTTACAGATTCCTCTTATTCACTCCAGCTTAATAGTATGTAAACAAAACCACACCTACTCATGAAGACGCACAAATGCATGCTGAAACACACACACCTCAACAAACTGGTAGGACTGCTCCCCGTACAGTCTATTGGCAACACTGAGGGCATACGGAGCATCAGCCTTGTTGAGCTCGGTCAGCAGTTGGGCAAAGCTAACATGGACATCATCCTGAACATCCTGGGTTTTCAGGCACTGTGGACAAAGTAGACAAGGGTTAGAGAGATGCACTGAGCAACATCCCAAGACGGACTGAAAAATATAGGATAAAGGCAAAAGGCAAAATGAAAACACAATAAAACACTGACGTGGAAAAAGTAGAGGGAACACTTTTAACACCGACTTTAAAGAACCCATGGAAATGCCTGCCCAAGCTTTGATGAGACTTTCCAGAAACATTCACATGAAGGCAGGTGCCATCCCTCCACCATGTTGTTATTTACATGGTTATCTTGAAGGTTTTTATTCAGCTGAATTCAGGGTGGAACGTTTTGGCTGGTGTGCATCCAAATCAGCGAGACATAAACCATCATTTCAACGTTTGTTAAATCTGGTATTAACCACATAAAAGAGTACTATCTGAATAATAGGATAAGGCATATACTGTATACAAAGGAAACAGTTTAATTTGTGTGTACGCTATTTTCCTATTTTTTGTTGAAAGCGAGGGTTAAGTCTACTCACACTGGTTTCCAGCAGCTGCATAGATAATAAGCACACTGGGAAGAAACCATAAAAAGGAAAGCCAGGACTACATTCCTGTGTGTTATGTAATACTATGCGAGCTGTTGGACACATGCACACTAAACCTTCAGCACACAACTAGGGCGGCTCCCTTGCATTGTTGCTTTTTTTCCAAATTCAGTTCGAGACAGCAGCAGATTGGAGATCAGCAAGCAAAGCAGAGTGAAAACAAAGCATGAAATTCTTTCTGGAACCACCGGCTCTTTGTCTCCAAGGCTCCCCCTCACCAGACGACACCAGACCGTTAGTAAAATGCCCCTCAATTAGTTTATCATTCCTCTACTGTTGGCTTTTGTTACCCCCTTCCGCAGGTGCGGTGGCAGAACGGACATATCCGTCTGCTGCTGCTGCATCAGCATCTGCTCTGGTTCTGCATGCTGTGGCTTCTCTGCCTCAGTGAAGCGGAGGACCTAGGGGTTGCAATTGTGTTGACTGTTAAGTTAGACACCACGTCTCTCTGGTTGTGTACAGGAAGTTATAATATCATCCCAGCAGTGATTCCGCAGTACATTACCCTTAGATTGGGAAGATGGATCAAAAGTAATTCCAAGTCAAACTTCTAATCAAGAGAAGTGAGTAAAATTCATATGTTGCCAGTGTATGCACATTTACAAATAGGATGGATCATGGAACCATTACGTTAATGGTTGGCAAGAAGATAAATTACCAGTTCTCGCAATCTTAGGTGATGTAATTGCTGACTGACACGTTTCCCATTCCCCTCAACGGACTGGAGTATTTATAGAGCAAATGTTGGCCGGCTGCCTCCTGACAGAGTTGTAAAAAAACAGTTCACACAACTGGAATTTTTGGTTACTGGCTGCTAAAAAGCGAATCCTCACAATCAGCCACATGTTACTGTCACCTCTGCTCTCTCTCATGCACACTCAAGTCACACAACCATTCTCTCTCTCTCACTCACCAAGTCATGCATGCACACACAGTTTCATCACCAGAACTCATGACACAGGCAGGATCGCCAGTTTTGTTTAACCTGCAGAACAACTTCCCATAAAAACTACCATAAATCAGTTGGATTTCTGTCTTGGTGCTGTGTACGTTACCAGAAACTTACTGAGTCTGGTAACTTTATCCCAGACTCAACTTTAAAAGCCTCATTAACCCTCTTATTGACACTGGCATTGACACTATTCCCCCCACGCTTTGGTTCCTAGTGCAGGTCAGGTGCAGTTTAGCTGAAGTCATCGCATTTGGCTGATGCTGAATGCTCCCACCTTCTGGAACAAGCCCAGCCTTTATGCAGAAGACGTAATTCAAAACAGGTTCTGACACAGCTCCTTGGCTTTGCACAATGAACTCTTTCATCAAAGCATGCATATACAACACCAACTTTGTCCTTGACCCGGTCAAACAGCCGGGTAATACTCCTACTGTCATTGCATCAGAAGACAGCAGGGAACAAAAAGGACAAAATATTGGAAATATCAGATTTCACAATTGCTTTAAACAGTATGTTGTAATCACTTACTTCTGCAATATTCTGTAATCTTCCACAATATTATTATTTCAAATGACTGGATTTAGAGTGAAGACGCCCTTCCCCTCCCACATACTCAGACTTCCATCAGCGGTCCGCTTTGTTATCTAGGTGTGGCTTTGCTTTAGCAATCCTTTAGAAAAATGTCACAAATGTTTTGTTTTACACCTTTTTAACCACCACCTGAATTTCCCAACTACTTCTACTGAATATCTCAATGTATTAGTCATTGTCAGGGCTGTTTCTGCTGGTGTGAGGGGGGTGTATTCTCCTCAAGGTGTAAAAGTATAAATCAAAGTATATTACTGTACATGCATAATTAGTATTTTCATGTCCTAAAACCACTGGATAGACAAATTAAGTTTTAAAACAACTACAACTATCTACATTGTACATGGGAGCATAGTAAGAGTAAAATCTGTGATTGTAATGATTATGGTAGTCATTACTATTCATTGTCTAATTGGGGATAATTGAGTTTAATTATAGAGGACTGCAAATATTCTTCCAGCTGGCATCCATTCAACAACTCAACTTTGAGAACTACTCACGATTGACACCCACGCAGCCAGACACATGTCTGCTGCACATAACATAAAGGGAACTGATAAGGTGTACAAATTACTTTACTTAATATCTTTATTGCCCTTACACTTCCATATTATGTTTCACGTTCCTATAGTAACACAACACAGAGCCACCCACCATAAAACTTAGTCAGAGTCTGAACAGAACAGATCTTTGTCATTTGTGCTGACACTGAAAGAAAAAAACTGGTGATTCATACTGAATGAGTGCCTACACACCTGCAATACTAACTATCTTCAGTGTTGTTTGAAATTGTTTCCGAGCTGTTGGGTTAACTTTATGGTCATTTCAGAAGACACAGTTTGTGGTGGTGTTTTAATGGAGTGCATTTTTACGGTGTGAAATTTGCATTATTTTGTCCACCAGACGGACAAAGCAATAAAGCTTCACAAAATCACTATGAACTAAGTGCACCAACCTGCAACGCCATAAATCTGTTACTTTTCACATAGACGTTGTTGTTGTGTGTGTGTGTGTGTGTGTGTGTGTGTGTGTGTGTGTGTGTATACTGGGTATTGTACCTCTGACATCTGTGTGGATGTGTTGCCTCTGGACCCCAACATCACCATAGCCAGGGCTGAAGAGATGCTGAAAGGGGAGTAGAAGACATTTGCGGTCTTGTCGACATCTCCGAACTTTCTGAGCAAAGCCAGAGAGAAGTTGGTGTTGGCCTCGGACAGAGGGGTTGGTGATGCCATTGTGTCTACAAAGAAGAAAAGAGGGCAGAGCATTTATTATTAAATTACAAATTTAAAATAATGTTTTTATCTCTTTATCTGATTAGTAGGCTTTCTCACTCACTATCTCTCGTTGGGCCAAACTCCACTGAAAAATGTGTCAACTTACAATTATATTGATAGTTTCTGATTATAAATACCATATAGATGATATATTAAGACAATTTCTTAACCGGTAAGACTCAGTCTTTAGTTCAGCACACATTACACTAAGCAGAATTCATTCAACACAAGTTTTCTAAACAATTGGTTCAAATACTCTAACCTTTACCCACCTAAACCTATTAGTAATAAAGTAAAGCAGGCTAGTGGTGGTTATCATTACTATAATAATGATAATAATAATAATAATAATAATATAATTAATTGAAATTAGCTACATAGTTGATGGTGTGTATGCAAATTTACCAGCATATTGTAAATATATTTACAAAACTATACAAATAATAATAATAATAATAATAATAATAATAATAATAATATATTCCAGAAAGTATTACATTTCCGGATTTTTAATGGAATAAAAACAGCTAAAATGGTTAATATAGCTCTTGTATGGCACAAGGAATGTACATATCATTTTACATTAGGTAGGTATATATTACATTATACATACAATTACATACACATTTCCTATACTCTGCTCATAACAACAGACCATGAGCTGTCAAAGCAAGACTTTTCTACAAACTAAATGATCAAATCGGATTGAGATTCATGCTGTACTTACTGACAGAGACTTTTCTTCTGTTCCTCAGGTGGTCGGGAGTGTTTAAGTCACAGATAAACTGGTTAAAGTCTCACTTCTATTATTTACCAGCTGGCTGACTGACACGCCCCGAGAAGCTTCCGCATTCTCATGTTTTAGCTACGGAAGCCGAAAGGAAACAATATTTTAACCTACTCGCTTTTTTTTTTTTTTTTACTAATGTGACCTCACACAAAAGGGAAATTATTACTGTGATAATTAACACAGGGTTTGGTTTTATGGCTTGAAGCAAAGCAGTTTTAGTATCCAAATGACCAAACACTGAATACATTTTTAAATACATGTATTAGACAGGCTGACATAATGTTTTGAGATGTATAAGATAAGATAAGATAAGATAAGATAAGATAAGATAAGATAAGATAAGATAAGATAAGATAAGATAAGATAAGATAAGATAAGATAAGATAAGATAAGATATTCCTTAATTAGTCCCGCAGTGGTGAAATTTGCAGTGTACAGCAGCAAAGGGGATAGTGCAAAAAAACAAGATGGTTCAGCTAACAGTAAAAAAGAGATAAACAAAGTGTAACAAAGTATGAACCATTTAGATAGAAGGAAATATAAAAATAGGAGCGGTATATACAGTATTGACAATAAACAGACTATTAACAAAAGTGGAAAATGATATTGCACAGTGAGAATGAAATGAAATTCCACCTGAAAATATCAGGTTATTGTCAGTTTTTGGTGTCAGTGATTTAAATGTCATATTAAATCACTCTATTTCCTCATTCACAACATCTCTTACTAAAAGGCAATAATAATAATAATTCAATATAGGCTATATATACCTAAACAAATATACTATGAACTGTACTTATCTTTGACCTGTTCAAATCTATTATTGCTTGGTACTTTTTCCTCATTCACCTGGGAGCAGTGCTGGTTGTGGGAGCAGTAAATAGATCCTGACGAGTTGAATCCTGCCAAGGAAAGCAGAGCAGAGCAGGAAAAACTGACAAAGGAAGCTCTGCATTTTTTTAAAAATTATTTGTCAAATGTTTGCTTCTTTTTTTTGTTAAATATTATGTAATTTCACCACATAAGGCCTCTAAAGATCACTCAAATGGAAAAGTCTGAAAAGAGAAAAGCACTCTTTGATTGAGCTTACATGCACCCCGTGACAATGAGTCACAAAAATAAAGTTGGAAACCAGTGATCTATATATTTGTGACTCTACTGAAACAAATCTAAAGATATACAAATTTAAATTTAAATCTTAACACTTTAGCTAAAAGTGAATGGATGTGAGTGAAAATCTCATCTTAGAACTGTTATCAGCGTCATGATTTAAAATCCCAAACCCATTTCTTGTTATTCTAAAGTTATTAAAAAAGAGTCGAGGGATCCTAATTGTCATCAAGCGTCACTAAACTGATCATACATTAGCTTATGTTAACTTCAGAAACAGTTTTGCTCTTAAATTTGGTTTGTAAACCACATTATAAAAAATGTGGTTTATGCAAAGTCAATCTGTTCAAAGTCTGTTAAATAAATGAGAGAAAGGGTCTAACTGCTGTAATAAAAAACAACAACAACAAAAACAAAAACATTTGTAGCATAAAATGTATTTAAAAAATGCTGCTTCATAGCCTATCCCATGAAACAATCTGTGATCCACAGAAATGTGTCACTTACCTTCAACCTTTTGGGGGTCCTTGCTCCTCTCCCTCTTTCTCTTTTTGCCCTACACAAAAACAAATACATTAGACTTGAGCTGATAAAAACAAGACTTTTTCCAGAGACTTTGTTTTCATAAGCTCTATTGGAGTTAACATATATGAGTTGTATGTCAGCAAAGTGTACATAATCATCAGGAAAATCACTTATTAGAATTTGAAATTCAGCACATCTGCAGGCAACAGACTGGGCAACAATTGTGATGCTTTCAGATTTGTAGTTTTGGTTGTAAATGTGAGGATGCAGTGAGCAGAGCCACAGTTATCACTGTAGTACCCTGCTAATTCTGTTCACATATTGTTTCTTTCATATGTTTTTCCATTTACAAATATACAGTATATTTTGAAACATGGACTGGTTCAATGTATTGCTGGTGTATAATAACCTTCGCATTACTATGGAGAAATGTATAGTATGGTAAGATAGTGAAATGTCCTTTGTTTTGAGTAGCCCCTGAACCTCTCAGGTCCCTTCAGGTGTCAATTTGTTATTAGCCAATCAGAGATGAGTATCACTACATAGCCCACCTGGTTGTTAAAGGTGGTGGGACTAAAAAGAGCGGGAAAAAAGAGAAGCAGGTGAAATACAGAGACATTAAGCACTGGTTATAAGTTCTGTACAAACTTTAATGAACAACGGTTAATTAAGAGCAGGGAGTTTTATTTCAGTGTGTAACCTCTTAAAAGGGAGAGTAGGCCGTGTTTTGAAGTTGTTTCAGTCACTAATTCTACTGGCGCAATAGCCACGTCTGGACTGTTGCTATTAGCTAAGTCCAGCAAGGAGGAAACCCTTTCGCCACAGAGTTTTTGAGTGAGTATGGACACTGAAAAATGGAATGATATCGACATTTATAGTTAAGATAGAAGTTCATTAGTGTTTGTGACACGCTGGTCAGTGTGCGTCAGATGGTGTCACACCTGCTGCTGCAACAGAGTTTCTCAAGACTTGCAGCTGCACGCCAGGACCAGGATGTGTTTCTTTATCGCACAGCTCACCGCTCGACAGCGTTTGAAGACAGTTGCCAACAGTTTGCTGCGTTCCAAGGAACAGTGAGTACAGACAATATTGTCCTTGAAGATTTCAAATGAGCTCCAACAAGCGTGCCAATGTTGTGGTACCACAAGGCAAGGCAAGTTTATTTATACTGTATAGCACATTTCAGCAACAAGGCAATTCAAAGCGCTTTACATAAAACAATAAAAGCATCAAGAAACACATTATAAAAGACTAAATAAGATAGAAATAAGATTAAATAGAATACATAGAATGCATATAAGATGGAAAATAAAACCACTGAATAATAATAATAATAATAATAATAATAATAATAATGATACTCGAATCAAAGCAGCCAAATCAACCTCAACCTCACGCTTCATGTCTGTTCCGCTCCACAAATTTCTCATAGGTCAGCAGCTTCTCCAGCTGGGGTGGATACGATTGCATGTGTCAGACTGTATGTTTGTGTGTGTGTGTAACATAGTAGATTACATATTACATCTACACCGAATAAAAAACATTCCTGAGTTCATCTTCACTGGACCAAAGCAACCTATATTCAATATGGCTTGGGAGCAGATACTGTAGGCCTACTAACTCTGCAAATATGTCAGAAAGTAAAGGATCTTGCATGCTGGAAGGTATTGCATGGATTTGGACCATAGACTGTATAAAATCCGGATGTAGTCTACGTGACATCACCCACAGGTTTCTGAAGAGCTGTTGTGAAGCTCAAAGTGGGCAGCTCCGACCGTCACCATCCTAGCCTAACTCCTGGCTAACCCAAGACTGGGCAAAGAGGTGGATCGTCGGTGGAGCTGAGGCGGACCGGGGTGACATAGCAGAGCAGACAGCTAGCAGCTAGCGACCTGAGACGGCACCCACTTCTCAGTCAAAGCGGCAACGCCCTCATTATGCCTAACTTTAAGCTTTAATATAATTTAAATGATTTCTAAGCACCGGAGGTTGCCGCTTGGGTCCAAACCCTATAATCACACACTTATCCTGCACTCATGCCAACTATTAGACCTTAGTTGCTGTATATGCTACTACAGTATATAGTTTCGGAAGCCCAGACAAGCTGACCCAGGATGACATTTGTCAGTTAGTGTTCATTGAGTGTTTTCTTCATGCAGTTTTACCTTGTTGAGTCTAAACCGAGCGTCATCTGTGTCAAACGGTTCATCCGAGGTGCATTTGAAGAAGATGGCATTGACCAGCACCAGCCTGGTCTTCTCGTCCACCATGCCTTCGGCCACCACGTCATTGATTTTACCAGGTGATGATTTAAGTAATAGAAGTAGTAGTAGTAATAGTATTTTATTCAGGCATCACACATAATACAATAAGTATAAACAGTACAAACAGTATTAACAAAGTCAACAGTCTTTGTATTAAGTAGTGACTGAACAGGCACAAGCAGAAGCAAAATGCTTATGTATGCCTAAACTATATTCTTATCAAATTAAGCTACCCTCCAGAAATAAAAAAATCATTCACACTTGAAACCACATACATCCAATGAGCTACAGAGACCACCAGAGATGTTTCCATCCAAAAATCAAGAGAATCTGAAGCAAACATTAGAAATTCGCTAGTTGTGTTTTCCATAACATAGAATAGCTACATCTTATACTGTATATATATCTATACTGTATACTGTACAGTATATATACTTGTCTTTTATGTGCACTAACGCAACATCAATATTTTAAACACTATTTCAAGATGTGCATTTGTTTGTTTAAAAGTTATCCTGAGCACAGAGCATAATTATTATTATTATTTATTTTTTTACTGTATATATATCTATATATGTGTATATATATAGATATATATACTGTATATATTGCCATTATTGATTTATTTACCACACAGGTGTGTATGAGACTATAATCTAATGAAAAAGTGATGAACTCCCACACACTTTCAGCAGCATAAATAGACAGTTGAAACATAGCGAATTCTTTAGCAAGTTTTGTGCTAACAGGGTAGCAGAGTCCACACGTTTTCCAGTAGTAGCATCTGAAGAAATGAGTCATCCACAAACACCCTGTCTAGTTAAAAATTATTCTATTAGCTTTATGGCCTCTACTTCTGCATACTATGATAGATGAGCTAAAACTTGTTGGCTGATACTAGACTGATCGGGCAACATTACAGTAATGTGGAGCTCATATCAAGATTTCTTTATCATGATTGCACGGCCTGGAGGGACTCAACACCAGTCACCTGTTTTTATTCACTAGCTGACTTTCCCAAAAAGCTTTGGAAAATAAGCTTCTGAGTTCTCATATGAGCTCTTAATTTATCTATTTATGCAACAAAAAAACAAAACAGTTCACTTACTGTGTCTGTGTTTGCTGCCAAAGGCATTAGACTTGTAGTGACTGTATAAGATGTATCCATTTATTTAAAGTCAATTTGTAAAATTGTAAAACAAGTATTTATAAAAAATAGAAGAAAAATATGACACACATCGATTCATACCACACTCTTTATTCCGTTTGTTAAAGCAAAGCAGTCTGCATTTATTGGAAGCAGTAAAACCCTAATGTAAACACTTCTGTCTTTACTCCATGTTCAGTATACTTATCTGGTAAATTAACAGTACATTTAAAGCTGCAGTAGGCAGTATATTTTTGGCATCACTGGGGAAAAACTCCATAATAACCTTTCAGCATATTGTAATTCAAGTGTTCTGAGAGATAACTAGACTTCTGCACCTCCTCATGACTCTGATGGACAGCAGACCTTAGATCAGCTCTTACTGCTTGTTTTCCTTCAGTATGTGAAATCTTGCAGATGCCGTTAGGAGCACCGGAGTACACAGAGGCACATGATTTTTTTTCAGGTTACCTGTTTCATGTACTACTGTCACGATATAGCAACCGTTCTTTAATTGTCTTTGAAGGGTGATAATAAAGTAGGTATTAAAAGCCAGTGTTTAAACATAAACATCAAACAGATGGCAGACTTCTCTCTAGATAAAGAGGAGAAGATCTTTGTTAAATCACATGTCTCTACCCCACCTGCAGGCATGGTATAGAACTCCACTCTTGATTAAACCAACCAACCAATTTTGACAGGATGACAAACAGAAAGTGGACAGAATCACTGAGTAATATGCATGCACGCAAAAGATTTTAACAAGATTTAGCCCCCCCTTATGCATTTAAAAAAAAAAAAAAAAATCTAGCACCGTACAGTAGTTTCCGTTCAAAGGCTTGAAATATTCTGGTCTTGAAAATATAAGGGAGTAACACGGATGAGAAACACAAACACAGTCCAGAGCAGTGGTTCCCAATTTTTTTTTTACCTTAAGGGATCCCCTTTCTATCATTGGGTACACTGATAATCCCTGACTAAGCGCCATTTTATGGATATTTCATATTACATTCAATGCATAACAATACTAGAATAGAACAACAGTACAATTAACCCAAATAGTGAATGTAATAACTGCAGAAAGTTTGTGTAAAACAAGCGATTTGGATCATTTTTGAGCAGATTATTTACTATGAATATTGCATCAGAGATGATCGGCTTAATAGGCTTCTTTTTTGACAAATTCAGTGTTTTCTTCTCCCTGATGCTAAGCCGTTGTTCTATTAATTCTTTGGTTGGTTAAAAATAACAGTTTAATTTAGTTTTCTTCACAGAAATTAATGAAATGCTGAGATATAGGTCAACTGTACATTTCTTTTAAAAGTTATCTTACACCCTTTAAAATCAAGAAGGCCTCGCGACCCCCCACGAAGCTTTGGCGACCCCTAGTGGGTGTCGGGACCCCGGGGTTGGGAACCAGTGGTCTGGAGCAGTGATTTTCCATTTTCTTCCAGCTACTTCATATTCTTCTTATTAGCCTCTTATATAGTAGCCACAATAGATATATCCCACCCCTGGCTGAATCATAGTACTCTACAGGTATGGACAGATTACTGAACGAATGGGCCTACTGGGCACAGGCCCAGGGGCCCAGCGGGTGTTAGGGCCTCTGTTTCAAGTTACTGCTAACATTTCTTGTTGGGAAGTCACAAATAGATACAAAATTACCAAAAAGGAGACGGAAAACTACCAAAAAAGATTCGCAAAATGACCAAAACGAGACACAAAATGACCACAAAGAGATGCAAAGTGTCTACAAAGAGATGCAAAACGACCAAGGAGATGTCTTTTTGAATCTGTGGCTCTTGTTCTTATGTAGTAGGGGTGGGGGCCCTTTACATGTCTGTGCCCAGAGGCCCATTGTCTCATAATCTATCCATGTCTACAGGGCGTATATAGTAGTTCTCACTCAGGGGAGCAGTATCGGCCAGCAAAGAGAACGGACATAGTGGGGTTATGTCGGATGAAGAAGAGGAAGGGGTGGTCTGCGTTGAAGACGACAGGAATCTTTAAAGAGCGAGTCGTCACGATAGCAGCAGTGGCAGCAGCAGCCTCAGTTCCCTCCTCGTTGACCTCCACGAAAGCCTTGTGGACGACTTTTGACAGTACCAGGTTGTTTGCCGGGGACATGCCTGTCAGCAGAAGGAGAGAGGGTCCAATGCTTTACCATGCACAATAAACCAGTGATGCAGACTACCTTGTGCTTTGCATAACTGATGCCATGTTTTCGTCATGGTTGTTGAAATTTCAAGTGCAACCTTTTGGGTTTTGAAAGACTGATCATTTAATGGCATTTCTATACATTTCTGTATGGGAAGTGATGCTCTTTTATTTGTCTGCTCAGATATGTCGTTCTCTTAAAATAATTATGCAGCTTGTACATTTATGGCATCTGTCTCACCAGAAAAGTCACTCCTTGAGACATCAAAAGCGTTCACCATGCCCATGCTGACCAGGATATCTTTCAAGGCGTAAGTCAGCTCCATCTTGAATCGAGGCAACATCACATCAACCTCCGTTTCACTCATCATGTCTGGACGGGTCCAATCCATAAATTTCTCATAGGTCAGCTCGCTCTCCAGCTATTTAGTGTGGATACAATTTCAGTTATCAGTCTGTCCGTTTAAAATGGTGCATTTGTTTTCTATATGTGTAAATGTGCCCTACCTTCTCGAGGCCTGTTGTGTCGTCCTCAAACTCATCGGGCAGGAAGATGAGCATGCTGAGTTCCTTCCCTTCATAGAACATCTCTAGGACCTGTCCATTTCATTTCATTTAAAGATAATCTGATTAGTTAAAGGTATGACAATTATCTTAAAAAACACAAATCTGATGGCCAGTTGTTCTTTGGATCATGGTAAATCTGTCCACTGTATTTTATTGAAATCTGTTCTCAAATTACTGAAAGATCAGATTGCATGGCAGACAAACAGGCATGAGCAAACCATACTGTTGAAAAACATGGACATTACCTGGCATTTGACCTCAGCAATGGGGGCGGTACGGAATTCAGTTTTCTGGCGCATCATCTTCACCGGCTTAGTGTCCGTCTAAAGACAGTAGCAAACAGAACAAGCCCTTTTCTTGTTGAGTTATGATCACATCATAGGTCCAATTTACGATATCACAGTTCTAATTAAACATTTTATTATTCCAATGGAAGCCTGAAGTCTTAAAGGATAAATTCGGTATTTTTCAACCTGGACCCTATTTTCCCATGTTTTTGTGTTTAAGTGACTTATTGGGACAATTTTTGAAATTGAGTGCTGCAGGAATGAGTCCTAAAACCTGGAAATGAGTTAGCAACTTAGCACTTCGATCTATAATATGTCAGTAAATATCCCACTTGTGAAATTTGAAGCTTGACAATTTAAGCCTGTCAGTGGGAAAAACAAGCACTTTTAGTGGATGTAAACTGACAGTACCAGGTTGCACCAAATGATTACATTACAGCCCGTTTAGCAGCTGGCGGCTGCAGTGTACTGAATACTGGACCAATTTCGAAAAAGGTTGTCCCCATTAGTCACAGACACAAGAACATGGGAAAATAGGGTCCAAGTTGAAAAAATACTGAAGTTATCCTTTAACATTTTTAAATCTGGTGAAACATTTCGGAAGACATGCTAAGTCGTTTCCTCAGACAAACACCCCAGAAATGCTCTGGGATCATATGTGTAATTGCAGCAGGGGACGGGGTGTCACATCAACACAACTCCAGGATATAATTACAGGATAATCCAGAAATTCCATAACAAATGGAAACATTGGCATTGTCCTCAAACTCATTTTTATTTAGGGAAGAATAGGACTAATCTAGTCTGCTGTCTTCAAACATACAACATAATGATTATTATCACTTTCAAGGTGTAAATTTCCATACAGCTAAATCAACACAGCTTTGTAAAGGTCTACTATCGGAGTGCCCTGCACATTTCAGATTCGGATTCAGCTACAGCATAGAGAGCTCAGTGCAGCTCAGTGAAGTGTTACCTTGTTAACTCTAAACTGAGCCTCAACAGTAGAATCCTCCTTGAACTGTTTGTTCCAGTTGCCTTTGAAGTAGATGGCATTGACCAGCACCAGCCTGGTCGTGTCATCTAATACACCCTGGGCCAGCAAGTCCTTGATTTTACCTGGTGAACAGTAATGAGCAGAGACATCATCATTAAGACACAGAATCAGGCTCTAGCAATGTTTTCATCCAAAGCTCAGGCAAATTAGATTTCTTATTCTACTACAACTTCTAGAAATACTACAGGAAGGTATGGAAGAGGACCACCTGAAAAATGTATTTGAGTTCAGAGTGACTTAAAATCTGAAAACTTGCTTGTTTTCCCTCCCCATATCTAAATATAAACATCAACTCAAAACCAGGGTGGGAATACCTACATGTACCTACTTACAGTCTCATGCTCTCTCATTGGATCTCGCAGGAAGAATTGCGTAGCCACTAATTAAAGTCTGGTTAGTTGTGATGGTTTTATCAGTTATAATGAACTAAAAACTTCAAATTGAATGCATTTAACCAAAGGAAGTTTTGAGACATCCAATTCCTCACCTCACTGAGGCAAACCATAGCTGCGTGATAGAGGATAGATATGAAACTGGGAATAGGAACCGGAAAAAGGAAAACAATATAGTGCGCTTCTAAATTATTTGACCTCATTGTAACATGAACTGTACATAGAGCATAACAAAGGATCAAGGACTGATCTCTGAGGATTCACAGAGACTGTGGAGGATTAAAAGACACCAATGGCAATGCATAGAAATAAAGCTAGTCTCCACCAGTGAACATTAATGCCAACTAAATGTCTAAGACACTTTTGGAAAACAAATGATCAATAGCACCAAGCTTGCAGTGAAACAGCTCAAGTAGAAGAGTGACCACTTTGAGAGAAAGAGATAAAAATGATCAAATAGAAGTTGGAAGATGTCAGATTCGTGTCGCTCCAGTCACATTTGTTTTTTGCATGAGATGGAGAAGGCTTGGGTAGGGGCCCTATATTTAGTTCCCAATCGCAGGCCCTGTTGAGACCTGGCATTAACATGAGTCTTGGGTGATCCGATCACAAGTGTACAGCTCTAAGTACCTATGTTCACACCTGGCATTAGAATGAGTGACCACTTGTGATCCAAACTCACTTCCCCGCTCTATATGCAAATAAATACGCAGTAAACACATGGCTAATACAGCAGACGTTGTGATGTCATATTACAGGAATGTCAGTGGTAATATCCTACATATTCATGATATCGGGTACATTTTATTAACATCAAAATATAAATAATCCTCCACCGGCGGTTCCCGGGGACCTCCGGTAGAGGACACCGTCGCCTTTGCCAGGCAACAGCCGGGTACAGAGTTTCAGAGCTGGGGATGAGAGCTCTGTGCAAAGCACCGGAACAAAAACACTGTTACATCTCTGGCAGTATGATAATAATGCACTTCCCGTGCCTAGTCTGATAGTCTGTATATACGTAGCCTGTAGATAAGATATATTTTAATATATTTCAATTGTATCCTGTTGTACCTACAAGATACAATTGAGCACAGAGGCTGTTTCCATGCAGGCAGGATCACATCTGCCTGTCTATTCACATGAGAAGCACAGTGAGACCCCGCTGATCCAAGAGGGACGTCAGTTGAGTAGGCGGTCCTTAATGTGGCCCAGAACACATTCGCGTACACACTGCTATAGCATATGGCCATATGCAGCCCAGACCACCTTCGAATTTGGTCTGTGTGATCAGATCTCAATGTGTCTTGAATGCGTTCACACCTGTACTTAGAGCTGTACACTTGTGTGATCGGATCACTCAGGACACATGTTAATGCCAGGTCTGAACAGGGCCAGAGTATAATGTACTGATGAGTGTGTATGTTAATGTGAGGTCTACCTTGCGTCTGCTCCTCCACCCAGGTATTGATTTTGACTCTGGCCGCTTCTGTGTTGGTTTTGTAGTCCACACTCTCCAGCTCAGCGTTGTAGTGCTTTTTGGTTTTTGCCAAGAAATCCTGGAAACATAAACAGCACATTGAATGTGTTCCTCACATGTTGGATGTGTTGAACTGTGACAATGCAACGATCCAGCTTACTGTGAATTAGGCTGCACATTTGCAGGGCAGCAGTTGACTTTCTCACCAATTAATGAATTCATGCTAAGCATAACAGGGACACACCTCAACAAACTGGTAGGACTGCTCCCCATACAGCCTGTTGGCAATACTGAGGGCATACAGAGCATCCGCCTTGTTGAGTTCAGTCAGCAGTTTGGCAAAGCTTGCGTGGACATCATCTTCACCATTCTGTGATTTCAGGACCTGCAAACAGCCAGAGAAGACCTGCGTGTTACAAAGACACACTGAGCCAGTGATAGACGAAAGACAACTTTGTATTATGTTAATATGGATCATTGGCCTCGGGGAGGGAAAACATTGCTGGGGAGAAGGATGTCTGGAATTCCCTGCTTAGCCTGCTGCCCCCGCGACCGGCCCCGGATAAACAGAGGAAAATGGATGAATGGATGGATAATGAAAAATAATTTGTCCATGCCACAGCATGGAATGATTCCCAGGGAAAAGTAACACAAAATGAATGGTTTTGGTGTCATTGTTCTCATCATTTACTGTAATAAGAATGACTTTCCGCAAAAACTTTTGTGATCTGGATGTTTTCAAAAGTTAAATTCTCTTTCTGAGATCCAAAGCATCTTTTGGAAAGAATATGGGAAAAGGCAAAAACAAACCAAACAAAAGCCTCAACACGATTAACATTAATATAAAATAACCCATGGGGAAGTTTTTTTTAGCATAAACACACACAATTATCCAGCATTTACCCACCATTATGTTGTCATCTTCATTGTGGACCAAAGAAAGTTTAGCTGATTCAGCTAAAATACAATAAAAATACAGCTTTTGCTTTTGTTGCTGTGTCAAGACAGATTTTTCCATCTACTGCATAAAAAAGCTTGTTTTGCTGTTTTAAGCTTTATATTACACTTCAAATTCTGTTTTAAAAAATGCGACAAGATCGTGAAAATTAGCAAGCAAAGCAGCGGGAAATTAAGTGTGACATACTCCGGAGCCAAAATCTCAGTATTCCTCACCAGATGACCCCACCAAGCCCAATCATTAATCATTCATTTCACTTTGGCTTTGTTAGCACCTCACGAAGATAATTAGGCAGTCTGCTCTGTTGCTTATTCTGCGACCGCAACTGCATCCGCGTCTGCATCTGCGAATGCATCTGCGAATGCATCTGCGAACTTATTTGCGTCTGCTCCGGTCCGGTCTCCAGCGGTTCCTCTCTCTCAGTGAAGCCAAGGACCTGGGGGTGCAAATGATAGTTTCTCTCATCAGTAAAATTGCTGCACAGTTCAACATTCAACTACTGCACTCTCTGGTGACTGGTTAGAGAAAATAAACCTCTCTACAGTCTCATGTTGAATCTCACAATCACACACCAAGGCATGCATGTACACACATGTTTTTCTTGGCACAACTGATGACTCTGCGGCAGGGTTACGCTCTTTTCTTAACCAATAAAGTCAGATTCACTGCCAAGTAAAATTCTATCGAAACTTCCCACATCATCAACTTCACGTCTGGCTGAAATGTTACTCCTTTGATACCATGTGTTGACATTTGGGAACAAAATCAGCTTTAATACATACATGTACGTTCACTCTGGGGTCACTCAATTCAGGACAGTAGTCAGGGTGTCACACTCCCTCGCTGGTGGATGAATATTTAACTGTTTGCAATAAAACCCAGCCAGCTAACAATTAACCATAAACTAACACAAACACATCGATGAATCCCATTTATTAAATACGAGCAAAACAAAAGTTTTGTTGCTGTAAAAGTGAAATCCATGCATTAAAGGTGTGTTTTTGGATCCCACTACCCAGAGATCCAAACTGTCGTCTTTCCCAGGAGCGTCGCTATAGTTCGTAATAATGCAAATGCAAGGGGTTTTCACCATGGGCCATACACTCAATCACCATTGTGTTACCAGTCAGTGATAGACAGTGATTTAACAGACACTTTAAAGACTGAAAAGTAAGAAAAAGACTGTTAAATACATTACAACTACATTTAGTAAAAAGAAGCTACAATATGTGGAGTAGATGGAGTGGAGTAGAGGAATAAAGTAGCAGAAAATGGAAATACTCAAAAGTACCTCAAAATTTAACTTCAGTACAGTATTTGAGTAAATGTGCGAAGTTAACTTTTCACCACTGAAATTCACTCAAGACGGGACGATATCACTCCAATTTTGGCTTTGCTGCTTTACTGTGCTGATCATTTTTGTTGTCTACAACGTTTGTTGTAGGCTCTTCCTGTATCTGAAGCAGAATATAAAGATCCCTGCCATTTCTGCTGGCAGCGGGAGACAGAATGAGTAATTATTGCATGTACAGACACTTTCTCCTGCCTCACCCCACCCTTTCAGACAGTTACAGTAGGTTCAAGTTCTCCCAGTGGAAATTCAGATCAAAACCCTCCTGTCATCTCTGATACCATTCTGTGTCCGACAACAAATCATTTCCTCATGTTTTTTAATATTACTTATTAGTTATTACTTATAATCCCTTTTCTTTCATTAAGAATACCAAACCTGTGCACATGATACAGCTCAAAACCTGAACCGACAGCTTTTTCTTTTCACGCAATACCATGGTTGCGAAATTCCAACACCATGACGAATCAGATCAACTGACATGCAAGGACAGTTGAATGCGTGTCTGTATAAATGCTTTCAAATGGGTGTATTAATGTGAGAGCTCTAACTTCTTTACTGTTCATTTTTACAGTGTGTGTGTGTGTGTGTGTGTGTGTTTGTACTGTAGCCTACCTCTGATATCTGTGTGGCTGTACTGCCTCTGGTCCCCAGCATCACCATAGCCAAGGCTGAAGAGATGCTGAAAGGGGAGTAGAAGATATTCGCTGTCTTGTCTTCATCACTCAGCTTTTTGAACAAAGCCAGGGAGAAGGTGGTGTTGGCCTTCGTTGTCTTGGATGGGGTTGATGGGGTCTCCATTGTGTCTGATACAGAGCAGAGCATTATTCATTGCATTATAAACTGCGGCATATCTTTTATCTGATAAGTTCAAATTGGTAGGAATCTCTTTTCCAGCCACAAGCAGAGGTGAGAATGTTTCTTCTTCTGCATTCTTGCACTTTTTACAAGAATGCTCAAAGACCATATGAGTGTTTCAGAGAAGCTACTGAATTCATATTATCATTTCGGCCTCTTGGTTTAATTTGCTATTAAAGGGACTGTTTGTAACTTTTTAAGCGTATAAATGTACCAGGTCAGGATCCCATGCGCGCTCGCGTGTGGCCAGAGCCTCTGCTCCGCTGCCTGCTTGCCTTCACTCACACAGCGCGCGTTCTTGCTGTCTCGCTCCACCTCTAGACGTGAACGCGCGCTCACTACACACTGCAGAAGAGTTAGTTTAGCTCTGAGAATATCTAGTGAATGTATAGTGGACGTTTGTGCAGAAATAAATGCTGCAGCTCCTCCAGACCAACAGAGGTTTCCCGTGTCTTGTGAAGTGACGGGGCTCCTCAGCGAGAAATGTTAACGTTTGAGCGATGCTCGTTCAGGTATATTTAGAGCGAGCAAGCGTGAGGTGTCGCTGTTAACAAGCATTTCTGAAAGTTACAAATAGTCCCTTTAAATAGTTTTACGTTTTAAAAAGTAAGCAGCTTGTGCAAACCTTTAGAATACTCTGTTGCATTGGTGTTTTATTTTACAACTTGGCAGTGTCCTCCAACAAAACTATCCCTTCCCCAGACACGTGTAGACAAATCCACATTCTTTCTTTGACATAATCTTTTCACTGCGCAATGAATCAAAATAGATTTAGATTGTTAAACAAAAATGAAACGTCACCAGACTCAGTAAAAATCACACAGATATTGCCTCATCACTACTCGACCACTGTTGCCTTTTGGAAGCAAGGTGAAAAGGACACAAATCAAGAGAAGCCTGCTTTTCTTTTGCTATCACTCTTACAATCAAAATCAAATGACAACAAGGTATATCCTGTACTTACTGACAGAGACTCTTCTTCAAGAGAACAAGTGATCAGGAGCTATTCGGTTCAAGAATGACGTGTTTTTTGAACCATCTGTGTATTTCCACTCTGACACACCCAAGCTCAAGTAGGTCTGGCTGCAGCTTGAGAAAGTATCTAGAAATCACACCCAGCTGTGAAAGACACACCTACCCATATTATCTTTTGAGTACATGTCTTGTGTCACTGTGTGTGTTGTAAGAGTCTGCTAACCGCAGACACCTCACCATAAAAGGCAAGAATGGATGGATGGATCGATAGATGGATGAATGGATGGATGCTGAGATGAAGACAAGGTGCAGTCTACAGTTGATTAAGCAATAATCTTCAGAAACATCACTATACAAATGTGATTGACACATTTTTGATCAGCTGCACAGTGAATCAAGAAATACATCTAGCAATTCAAACCAGATTGAGATATAGTTTATGTTGCTGGTTTCCAACCTGTGGGTCCTGACCCCCACTATGGGTCGCCAAAGCTTCACGGGGGGTCGCGAGGCCTTCTTTGGGATGTAAGATAACTTTTTAGAAAAATATATACAGTTGGCCTATATTTCAACATTTTATTCATTTCTGTAAAGAAAACTAAATGAAATTGTTATTTTTAAAGTTTGGATTATTATTCAAGATATAAACAGGACAAGGGCACAGTGAAGACCTGAAGACAACTTATATTTACAGAGCCTTCCCTCTCTGCTACACAACCTCGTCCTGCATTAAAAAAGTACGCAGTTTAAACAACCGAATAGCTAATAGAACAATGGCCAAGTGTCAGGGAATATGTATGATTGTTGAAAATAGAAATGATTGTAGAAAATAGAAAATTGTATTAAAAGTTACTAAACGTTAACAGGAAAACTCATCTCTGATGCAATATTCACAAGAAATAATTCGCTCAAAATTCATTAAATTGCTGGTTTTACACAGACTTCCTGCAGTTATGGCGTTCACAAATAGCTAATCAGCCAGTCACATGGCAGTAACTCAATGCATTTAGACATCTAGAGGTGGTGAAGACGACTTGCTGAAGTTCAAACCGAGCATCAGAATGGGGAAGAAAGTGGATTTAAGTGACTTTGAACGTGGCATGGTTGTTGGTGCCAGACGGGCTGGTCTGAGTATTTCAAAAACTGCTGATCTACTGGGATTTCACGCACAACCATCTCTAGGGTTTACAGAGAATGGTCCGAACAGAGAACATATCCAGTGAGTGAGGGGTTGTGTGGACGAAAATGCCTCGTTGATGTCAGAGGTCAGAGGAGAATGGGCAGAGTGGTTGGAGATGATAGAAAGGCAACAGTAACTCAAATAACCACTCGTTACAACCAAGGTATGCAGAATACCATCTCTGAACGCACAACATGTCCAACCTTGAAGCAGA
>CAKAOH010019812.1:0-25964 GCA_916701665.1 Sebastiscus tertius | reverse complement strand
GATGAATTAACCAACAACTTTAACTGGAAATGTTTGAGCCTTTAAATCTGAAATAGCTTTCTTTAATCTATTCACAGTCAATGCTCCAGAACAATGATAACACTGCAGACTACAAAATTGTCTTTCCTGTTTCCAGCTTTGTTCATTTCCACAGATTTAAGCTCAACTGTCCGACACGATAGGAATAATGCGCGTTGTGTTTTAGGGTCTCCTTTGCTGCGCTCCTTACTAATAATAGAGATAGTCTATCATTCTCTCCTTACTTCTCTTTTTCATAAGAGCACTCATCTCGTGCCACTCCTCCATCATCCATTTTTATTTTTTCCACCTCCTTCCTCTCCTCCTCGGTATCCATCAATTCTTTTCATCACTTCCTCCCTCCCCACTCCCTCTATCCCAATAACTTTGTCTCATCCATTTCCTGACTTCCTCGCCTCTCCCTCCCTCATCATCCCACCCATTTCCTTCCTATCACCCCTCCGAACAACCACATCTTCTTCCTTCCTTCTCCTCCATCTTTAACCTCTCCCTCGCTCCATCCATCGCTACCTTCTTCCCTTACCCTTGCTTTCTTTCACTGCCTTCCTCTTTTCATTTTTCCTTCCTTCATCAGTCTTAACCTTCCTCCATCCATCCCACTCTTTTTCTCCATCTCTCCGACAGTCTCTCTCTGCAGCGTCTGTGTGTGTGTGTGTGTGTGTGTGTGTGAGACAGGGCGGGATAATCATAGCTAACCCAATAAAGCGTCGCACAGGCCCCCCTAGCCCATCCATCAGCGTGCGTCTGGGAAACGCTTCCCCACGCTACGCCGGCCCCACGTGGACCCAAACCTGACAGCCATATAAATGTCTGCAATATACATATCCCATATAAATATGTCTGCAGAAACCCAACACAGACTGGGGGGGTATAGTGTGTGTGTGTGTGTGTGTGTGTGTGTGTGTGTGTGTGTGTGTGTGTGTGCCATCTTGTCTGTGTGTTTGTGTGTGCAGCTCGGGAAGAAAAACAAATAAAAACACACTGCACTACTTGTCACAGAACATCTAAAATAAATAATTCGGAAGAAATGAAACATGTACATATATGCAAATCTTTATGCAAATTATAACGTCTCATAATATCTGGTTCAACACTTTAGGATTCATATGTGTAATATACTCTAGCAACCACACACAAACACACACAAACAAATAGTCGCAAAGTGTTTTTTTCCCCTCTCTTTCACCTTCCAGTGAGTGGATGCCTTTTTCCCGCGAGGTGTCGTAAACGTTGTTAAAGTGATCTCCGGCGTTTGGGTCGGCACCGGCTTCGAGCAGAACCTTCACCACACTGGAAAACAAACACAAGACACACATTTAAATACATGTAATAATCCTGCCTACGACTTGTATTTTATGAATGCACACATGCACGCAGACACGGTAATATTTCTGTACAGCCAGCACTGCTTAGGGATGTAATCAAATCTACGGGTCGGCGATATGGATAACGTCTTCCATCGCAAAATATGTACATTTATATTGTTATATCAGCATATATCATGATATAGCTAATTTTCTGGCAATTAAAAAACAGTTTCTAGATGTTTTTGTGTGAATCCAGTGAATTAAAAACAGATAAAAGTTTATATTTCTTGCAAAATTTTGTAAATCCACAGCTTTCTCATTTACAACAATGGCCTAATACAACCAAAGATATTAAAGGGATAGCTACATCCGTATAATCATCTCACATGTATTGTCAAAGTGCCCAACCCTAATCAAGCTTTACGGTTTGCTGTGTCACAGCATCTAAATATGTAGTCAGGTTACAGGAAGTAGGATGCAGACCAAACATAACCTTGACCCTCTAACAAAGTTTCTCCCGTCCTCACAGCTTGAAAACAAACCGATGTAAATATCTACCACTCTTTCACCTGATTTACTTCCATTTCTACTCCGTCCCGTTACGGTGGATACACTCCAATGGCCGCCTTCCCTCCTTCTCTCCTTCACTACACAGTAGTCTGCTTTGTAACATGTACATATGTGTACATTGAAGGGGGCAAGGGTCGGGCCTGTTTCCGGCGCCGTTGTGTATGTGTGTGTGGGACGGGGGGGGGTCTGTGTGTTTGTGTGTAGCCCTTCATTGGAGCGTACCGCCTTAAAGAACAAACACCTCGGCAACACCACTCACTGTGACCCAACGGACATTCCAGGTACCGTCTCTCCGTCTACAGAATACACTCGCTTTACATTTACCACCGTGAACGTGTGCGTTGGCTTTGACATTGAGACACAGATGAAAACCAGTCAGCTAGTCTGCCGCGCCCGCTGAGAGCGAGAACGGGGGCCGATGGCCGAAACATGAACCCTGCCAGTACGCTGCTGGCTGCCATTAAACCTGTGACTATGTAATGCAGCCTGGGAGGGAGTGATGGATCATTTTCAGCTAAATGGTTATGGCAGGAGGCCTGAGAGGGTTTAAATGGAGTAAAATGATTATTCATAGATGGATGAGGTGGACTCATTTTTTTGAGCGAACTACACTTGACCACATTAACAGGCTTCAGCTTCACATGTCAACTCTGATGGTGAGGTGAGGTGTGAAATTAAAGTCATAGTAACACACAGTTAAGTGGTTTTAAAAGGAAATCTGAAGATATTTTAACAGCGCAAAAATGTATTAAAGTCATAAAACATTTTAGAGCTGCAACAATTAAGCGATTATTTTTTCAACTATTAAATAAATTTGGCAATTATTTTGATGATCAATTAATTTTGAGGAATTTAAGTAAACTGAATATCTTTGAGTTGTGGACAAAACATTTCTGACATTTTATTGACCAAACAACTAATCGTTTAATCGAGAAAATAATCGTCAGATTAACTGATAAAATAATCGCTAGTTACAGCCCTAGTGAAATTAAAGTTATAGTAACATACATTAAGTACTGGTTTTAATGGAAAATAAGATCATTTAACAGAACTTTTGACAACAGAGTGAAGCAGTACATTTTGAAGCATTTATCAATAAATGGAATTAGGGATGAAACCAACGTTTTTATTTTCACTAAAGATGAATCTGCACATTTTTTTGCACATTCATTTTTTTCAATTTCTCTATAAAATGGTCATCAGAAAATAGTATACTACTATTGTAATTTCCCAGAGCCCGATGTGTTGTAGTCAAATCGCTCGTTTCATCTGACCAACAGTCTAATGATAAATGAAATGATAAAGAAAAGCATCAAATTTTAACATTTGATAAACTGGAACCAGCAAATGACGTCAATGGATAATCAAAATAGTCAGTGACTAATTTATCAAATAAACGTTTCAGCTCTTAAATAACAAAGTCTGTTTGGGGTACCAGTGCTGGCTCAAAAATCACAGTGTACTAGGGCTGAGCAACATATCGATATTGTGACATGAGACTAGATATCGTCTTAGATTTTAGATATCGTAATATGGCATAAGCATTGTCTTTCCCTGGTTTTAAAGGCGGCATTACAGTAAAGTGATATTTTCTGAATTTACCAGACTGTTCTAGCTGTTCTATTATTTCCCTTTATCCACTTAGTCATTATATCCACATTACTGATGATCATCTATCAATCTCATTGTGTAAATATTTTGTAAAAGCACCATTGGTCAACCCTACAATATTGTGGCAATATCAATATTGAAAAATATTGTGATATTTGATGTTCTCCATATTACCCAGCCCTACAGTGTACCATCAAACCACAAGACTCCAGTATATCAGTAAAACAAATAACAAAAAAAGTCCCCTCATCTCCATGAGCAGAATAAAAACCGGAGCAGACTGTGGTAGTTTGTGTCGTCGCTACAGAACCTGTGTGTTCCTGTGTGAGAGCGAGGCTGAGAACAGCCCGGCCAGGTCTTTGTGTCTGACCTTGCTGAGGGGGTATAAAGGACTATCGGGGGGTCCCCTTTTGTTACTGTATCACTGTGGCTGGGGGCGGCAGGGGGGCCGTGACCCACGGAGGGCTCTCCTCTCACCCTTGCAAGCACTTCTACAAACACGTCGATGCATCCTCCGAGACACAAACTCAAACTAGGGTTGGTCACACGAGGCTGGGCAGGACTGTGTGAAGAAATGAGATGGTCTGAAAAGGGTTAATGGCATCAGGAAGGTAAACACGGAGGGATAAAGAGAGGAAAACTGCAGAGGAGGAGGAGAAGGAGGAGGAATGGATGAAAGGAGGGAAGTTCAGCTAAAAAGATGAAAGAGGGAGATTTAATTATACAGGATAGCGCTAAAACTAATGAGCTTTTGAAAACAGTTGATAGTTTTACTAATCAACTGATGATCAAGTGGCTAACTTTATTTGGGACATTTAGGAGGAGAGTTGCAGCACTAATTTGAGGCCAAACTGAAGGCATGCAGGGGTTAATTAGGTTAAACTCCCATTTTAAAGGAGTGGGCCAAAAGTTAAAATGACAGACTTCCTAATACAATCTTATAAGTACCAAAACAATGTTTACTTTCAGAGCTAAACTGAGACAAATGTGCGTCAGTTAAATGAGGAGGGAGTTAACTAGCTGCTTTCCCTTCCCCCATGCTTTTTCATCTTTGTTGACATATTTTTCGCAATTTTTTTCCTTTTTTTGGCTGCAAAATGAAACAGTTACAGGACTTTTTTCTCCCCGCTGTACCACCATCCAGCTCTCGTATCAAAAGCTTGAAATAATGACCACTGTTCACTTAACAAGCCGGTAGCTTTAACCCTTCAGCTCGTGCCGATTCGAGCAGGTGACTGCGGTGTTACTGCCGGGGGCCGGTGTTAGTTTCCCATCCTGCCCTGGAGGGAAGACAGGAAATGGACACTTCCGTCTGTCCCGCGCTATAATAGACACCCGAGCCGAACTGACCATCCATGTCTCTGACCACCTGGCCCAGACGCTGGACCTCACTTGACCTCATCTCACCTGGTGCACACCTGGGTCAGGTGGATGCCAGGGAAAGAGGTTCACTGCACTTTCTTTTTTTTTTTTCAGCCAAATAACCTGAATCTGTGTTTTCTTCCAAGTATTTTCTTTATATATTTATTTTCTTCCAAGGGATCCCTCCTCTGTTGCTCTTCCTGAGATTTCTTCCATTTATTCTGTTAAAAAAAACAAACTTTTTTCTTATCTGAATCGAGGGTCTAAGGATGGAGAGTGTTGTATGCGGTACAGTTTTTAAAACCCCTTGAGGCAAATTTGTGATTTATGATATTGGGCTGTATAAATAAAATTGACTTGACCTTGCCATGCTGTCCTGTGGCATCAAGATTTGAATGGTTGCAATTGTGAACGACTTCGCTCGGTGTGTTTTCACCATCCCTATCAAAGAAAGGCATAATATATATACAGTAAAGGTGCCTATCAAGGGTATATGGTCATCAGGTAGTCCATAATACAACATTATTAAGTGCATTTCTTTGTCTACAGCTCAAAGTGTGCCAACAGAACAATCTAAGGCTGGGCAATATATCGATATTATATCGATATCGTGATATGAGACTAGATGTCATCTTAGATTTTGTATATTGTAATATGGCATAAGTGTTTCCTGGTTTTAAAGGCTGCATTACAGTAAAGTGATGTAATTTTCTGAACTTACCAGACTGTTCTAGCTGTTTTTTTAATTGCCTTTACCCACTTAGTCATTATATCCACATTGCTGATGATTATTTATCAAAAATCTCAGTGTGTAAATATTTAGTAAAAGCACCAATGGTCACAACCCTACAATATCGTCATCGAGGTATTTGGTCAAACATATTGTGATATTTGATTTTCTCCATATCAACCTAACCCTAACAATAACAGCTTGTACGATATAACCAGAATTTGTCAAAGACCGATCTCCTTTTAAGCATTCAATAAGCCTAATTATTAAATCTAACCCACTTAAACTCTAAATTATTTCTCTATTGAATTGGCTGCAAAGTGGTGAAGTTCATGTCCAACATTCAACAGCTATTACTCTCTTAATCACTGCATGGTTGCTGTTCAGCTGTGAAATAAAAAAGGTAGTTAGTGATCCCTCATTTCCAGCACTTTATTCTTCTGAAAATTAATACTTTGTAGAAAACTTAAGCAGTGTACACATGTTGAAAATCATTACAAGAAAACGCATTAATGTGGTTTTAATGCGGCACAGTGTAGAATACCCTTAAAATTTATTTTTTTAATATTATCAGCGCCAATCTGAGGGAATATTTTTTTAAGAGTACATGTAAGAAACAATGATGTATGGTAACTGATTCATCACTAAACCAGGCTGCTTACCGTCACAGTAGAGTTATATCGTGACCAAATGATGAGAATATTTTACTGGGAGCTCTCTGGTGATTTTCACCTCTAATCCCGGTCCCAAACCCATAATCCCACTCCACATCACTCTCTCTCCACATCTAAACTTCTCTCTTCCCCAACGAGCCACTCATCGCTCGCCCTCGTTCCGTCCCCCTCCCTCCCCGTCGAGTCACTCGGCCGACAGGTCGGAACGGTCAACAGGCGTTACACTCGGCCGAGCGCTCATTGTGCACGTGAATGCGGCGAGGGAGGGATGGAGGGAGAGAAAGAGAGATGGAGATGGGTATTGTGTGTTAAAGAGTGCAAATAGTGGGCCAGGCCCTGCGCCTCCCTGATTTAGCCCCACATCAAAGCCAAGCAAACACACGCCCCCACGATGTCTCACCCTTTAATTCTTACACACACCCCTCTACTCCACCTCGAATTCGCTCACACACACAGACGCACCTCGACCTCTGAACGCCAGAGGGGCTGCCTGGTGGACGCTACAACCTACAAACAGCTTCCTCTACCACTCTTCTGTCTCTTGGTTATCACTTCTTGTCCAGAAAAATATAAATACAGTGCGAGGGAGGGCTGAAGTTATTCAACAATAAGATCCGTGCTGACATCCTAGCTACCGGCTAGACCTCGTTCATGAGTAATGCTCCCTGTGTTTTCACTTAACGGCTGCAAATAAAGTTGTGTGTGACTGAGTAATAGGCAGTTGGCCTGTAAGATATTTGGTATAAACTCCCCTCGTCTGTGTGTGTTTTCGTGCGTGCATTCACACATGTATCCTCACTTGTGTGTGTGTGTGTGTTTGTGAGACACGTGTGACTGATGTGTGTGAACCGATGTTCTGTCTTCCCTGCAGCAGTGACGGCTCACTGGGGGGTTCGAGGACGGGATTAAACACAGAGGAGTGTCACTGCCTCGCTGAGTTATAGCACTCATAACACACACACACAGAAGACAGGGCAGTGACACACACACAAACGGTGCGTACAGACTCAAACAACCAAATTTGTATCCGAAAACACATCCCACAATCACTCAGCACACGTCATGTAAATATAAAGACATACCGTAAACAAATTATTTACTATTTTGATAATCGATTAATCGGTTTGAGTGATTTTTTTTTAAGAAAAAAAAGTACATTTTCTGATTTCAGCTTCTTAAATGTGAATATTGTCAGGTTTCTTTACTCCTCTATGAGAGTAAACTGAATATCTTTGAGTTGTGGGCAAAACAAGACATTTAAGGACGTCATCTTGGGCTTTGGGAAACACTGATCAACATTTTTCATCATTTTTCTGACATTTTATAGACCAAACAACTAATCGATTAATCAAGAAAATAACTGTCAGATTAATCAACAATGAAAATAATCATAAATTGCAGCCCTAATGCATTTGATCGTATTTGTCTTTGAGAATAAGTAACACACAGTAAGTAGAAGAAAGTGCAACTAACAATTATTTTCATTAACAATTCATCTTACAATATTTTTAAAATTGACTGATTGATCATTGTCTATAAAATGGCAGAAAATGATTAATCAAAATGTCTGGGTGTCCAGTGTGACGTTATGTGTGACTAATTCTGCCCAAAATCCAAAAGATATCCAATTTACAACCATGTAGAAACAGCAAATTCTCACATTTGAGCATCTGGAACGAGTGAAAGGCATTTTTTCTTGACAAATGACCTGAACTAATAACCGATTATCTAAATTGCTGTCAACTAACTTTCTGTCAATCAACTAATCGACACTAAATTTATAGAAATATTTAAGTATTAGAGCACATTAATATAAAATACAGAAAATAAACAATCTCAACTTTAAAATGAACACAATTGACACGCTCCAATGCAGAAACATTACACGCAACCACACTCGCATTTCTAAATCGAAACGGGGCAGATGTTTCCATTTTAGCTGCATTATTATTTTGAACTATCTTACGAACTTGAGGAGGCAGCAACTGTAACCCTGAGGTTTAAAGTAAGCTCATTTTAAGCTATTTTCATATTCAAATGTCACATCATGCTTCTCACGGACACATGGGGCCCTTAAACAAAAAAAAGTGACCACACAGTCCCGATGAAGAAAAAAAAGAAAGAAGCCTGTAAATTGGATTTAGCCCGGCCTTAACCTCGGCCCCTCTCCGTGCTGTGTGTGTTCTGGGGGCCAGGAGGCTAATTTAATTTGTTGGACAGAGAGACGGGGGAACGGGGAAAGACCGTCTGTCAGTCTGAAAGTCACACTTTGCACTTCTAAAGACCTACTGTAACAACTAGAGCGGGGACATGGATGACATATGCTCGCATACGAACTCATGCAGACAGCTGCGTGATACCAAAAACACTACACAACCATACAACACCACATTACGGTTCACAAGGGAGGGCATGTTAGAACTGTAAGACACGTGATTTGTTCGGTGGGTTTAGTTGGATGAAACGCACACAGACCTGTGCTGTCGGTTCATGGCGGCAACCATGAGAGCGGTCCAACCGAGACGGTGGCGGTAGTTTGGGTCGACCCCCTCTTTTACCAGCCTGAAGGGAAAAAGAAACATCAGCATTAACATCAACGTGTAGTAGTGGTATCAATATATTAGTAGTATTGTAAGGCTATTGGAAGGTCTATCAAATGTCAGAAAATGGTGAAAATGTTGATCAGTGTTTCCCAAAGCCCAAGATGACGTCCTCAAATGTCTAAATGTGAGAGTGATTGCGTGTGATGTTTCTACATTGGAGCGTATAATTTGTGTTCATTTCAAAGTTTAGATGATTTATTTTCTGTATTTTATTTTATTTTATGTGTTCTAATACTTAAATATTTCTATAAAGTTAGTGTCAGTTAGTTGATCGACAGAAAGTTAATTGACAACAATCTAGATAGTGGATTAATAGTTCAAGTCATTGATCAAGAAAATTTGCTGGTTTCAGCTCCTCAAATGTGAGAATTTGCTGTTTCTACATGATTGTAAATTTAATATCTTTTGAATTTTGGACAAAATAAGTTGGGCATAATGTCACATTGGACACCCGGACATTTTGATGAACAATTTTCTCCCATTTTATAGACAATAATCAATCAATCAAATGTAAAAAATGTTTTTAAGATGAATTGTTAATGAATATAATTGTTAGATGTACTCTCTTCTACTTACTGTCTGTAACTTATTCTCATTGACAAATACGATCATATGCTTTAGGGCTGCAACTAACGATTATTTTAATTGTCAATTAATCTGTTGATTATTTTCTCAATTAATCGTCAAACGTCATGTTTTGTCCACAACTCAAAGATATTCAGTTTACTGTCGTAGAAGAGTGAAGAAACCAGAAAATATGAACATTTGAGAAGCCGGCCAGCTGCTGGTGTGACTGTATCAAAGACCTGCCTTGTTAGACACAGCAGCATGACACCAGCCCATGATATCTGTGTCTTTATCTTCACACTTGCTCCTTGACCAGTTAATGTGTCTGTGTGTGTGTAAGCCAGGTGTGTGTTGAGTTTTCTGCCCGAGGGTATGACATCAGGTACTGGAGTGGCACCGTCCTTATAAGTGTGTGTGTAAGTGATCTGTCTGTCGTCTCATGTGCTGAGCACGCAGACAGTGTGTGTGTTTACAGTCAACACAGTGGCCTCTCTCTGGTCTGCACTCAGCTCCGATGCTCTCTGGCTCCGTTTTCACTGCCTGCTCTGGATGCAGAAGAAGCTCACCACTACAGCAGCTACATCCTGGGCGATATGGCCAAAATCTTTTATCCCGATACAGGTCATTTCACCTCTCGATAACGATATATATGGTACGATATAGCAGGTTTTCTGGTTATTCGATAAATAAATAGTCTAAATGAAATAACCCCAGAACGTAAAGCATCCTCCAAATGATGTAAATATTGCAGTAACTCAGTTCGGCCGCTGTTTATTCGATATTGCGATAGAAACGATATAGAAAAATAGATACGATATGCCTTATTATATCGTTTTGACAATATATATCGTCATATCGCCCAGCCCTAGCTGCAATAAAACTGCAAAGAGGGGTATTAACTGTTTAAACCAATAACATTTTCACACAGCACAAGATCCGATGTTAAAATGCCACCTCAAGATTACATAATGATTCACCACAGTTGTTGTACAACAGCTTTTATAAGCCTGTGTGAAAACGAGACCTCTATCCTCTCCACCGCCTCTCAGCAGACACACCCCGACACTTTCCCACTTCTAGAAACTAAACCAAAGCACTTAACACATCTGTGAGTGTCTGACTGTCTCAGTGCACTCTCACCTACACCATCTGCCACATGGGCACACAGGTAACCCAAGCCAGCAAATGGAGACACACATGGATAAACACATGTACGCTCATATTATACCTAACAACACACTGTACATACACAAGCATTGATTCAACACACATTAGCACGATTATTGCCCAGAGAGGAGCAGCAATGTGTTTGTCTGCACTTCATGTAACCAATGGTACTACTTTAAAAAGGCAGATTGAAGGTTCTTTAGTATTGTGTCACAAGCAGAACTTCCACGCCAAATTTTAGGATCATGACCCTGCGACTACAGTGTGTTCACATCTGTCTGCTTTCGTAGTTACTTAAGATCTGTAATGCAATATTATCAGCTGAACAGATGGGACAAAGGAGAACTGTAAGACATGATATGCTCATTTTTGAGTGGCTCTGGTTGACTGTCGCTGAGTATGCAGGGAAATTGTAGGAGACTCAGAGCAAGGGGGCATTTTAATCTGTGACTTAGAATAGATAGAGTAAGGCATTTTTAAGGGAAAAAAATCTTTAAAAATCTTCAAATCTGAGGGAGGAAAACAAATCAAGGCACACTGTTGGAATGGAGCTCCGAGTGGCCGAGAGCGACATCCATCCTGCAAACACACAGATGGTCCTCTTCTTCCACCTAGTGGTTATTGGTGGGACTACAACTACATGTGATAAAACTGCAGGTAATCCTGGCTCTTTCTAGAAACTGGCCTCAGCAGATGATCTGTGATTTATACAAGGCGATCTGAGAACTGAACGACACTAAGGAGCACAAGATGATGGATATTTTACAAGAGTGTGGAAGAAATGCTCTCTACTTTCTACTGACTAGAGCCCATTAGAGGTTGACAGTGACATTATACTGCAAAGATCACTTTGGGTGGAACCATTCATGGTTTCTTTATTCGAGTAAATTAAGTATCGCACTATTTCTGCCTCAGTTCCTTGATATGTATACAATATAATTAGTGGCAGGGGATATGATATCTGACAAAAACAAAATCATTAGTAATATAGATATGACAATAAGTCATTTAATTTAGCACAGCCAAAGAAAAGTGAAACATTTAACAATTACATTATTACAATAACCAAAATGCTACAATATCTGTCGTGTTGATGTTTCATCAATATCACAACACTCTTCCCAACTGATTTTAAGGTAACACAAAATACTGTATCTTTATAAATTTGAGCTAAGAATGAATCCACCCAGGTAGTTTCTCCTTTCCTCTGGCTCCACTTCAGCCATCAATTTCAGAAAATGTAAATCAACCCGTATTCAGCATGCCTAATAGAAGGGTCCAGAAATTAAGTTTTGTCTAAGCAATTACAGATTGAGTTCAAAACCGCTTGCAAGTATTTTCATCCTCATATAGTCCACTGCCATCGTGACAAATTTAAAGGTAGTATTTGCTGTTCTCTGGCATGATGACTATTAAGATGCAACAAAAAATGGCCATGTCACATCATTTATTTAACATCTACAACACCTTTACTACACTTGGTAGCCTCCTTGAATCACATGGTTCACAATGGAGAGAGGCACGTCTCCGTGCTATGTTGCTAGGACAAGCATGTGCAAGGTGTTGTTGTGTCTACAGGTCTGTGAAATATGTACTTGAAGTATATATATATTTAATATAAAAGTGGACAAACATTGCGTACTGTGGACACAAGAAGAGTCAGTGAAATGCTTAGTCATTATAAGACTGTGTGTATGTATGGTACCTGGCCACATCTTGAGAGTTATTGGTCCTCGCTGCCTCCAGAAGAGCATCACCTGGTTATTGCAAAAACAGATTCAGAAAACATTACACAAGAAGAATACAGAAAGCTTGAGTACACATTAGCAAATTATGGATATACCAATACTGTTTTTTGAAACCAAATCCAGCTCAATCGACCACTATGATACGTGTGTGCATTTTGTGAAAATGTTTAAAAGTTGCTGGCCCTGATATAATGTGTGCGTATATGTGTATGTATGTATATATGTATACAGTATATATATGTACATATAAATAGATTTTATCTTATTTTATTTTTTTACTTGTGTATATTCTTTTTACTTATTTATCTATTTTTCTGTATATAATGTTTTTCCTGTATCTATACTGGCTTATTTTATATTAATATTATAGTTTCTTTGTACCGAGAATGTTATATTGGGGACGTTTTTGAATGTTTGTTCTGTTGTTTCAAAATTAACAAAAAACAATAAATATAATATTGAAAAAAGTTGCTGGCCCTACAATATTTTCTGAGTGACTTGTCAATAATAGACAAACAATTATGTTCATATTTTATTTTTTTAAGCTAGTTGTAGTAGTCTGGTGTATTTATAGTGTATTCTATATTCTTTATATTGTGTACACTATAGATATTATCTCTAGTGTTGATATGTATGTTTACTGTATAGTTACTGTTCCTGTGCATTTTCTGGATAACCTGCTGCTGTAACACAAGAATTTCCCAATTTGGGATCAATAAAGTACATCTATCTATCCATCTATCTATCTATCTAGTATCTATCTATCCATCTAAAGTCTACCTTTGTTATCAGAGTCTTTCTTCAAGCAGAAGGCCACGGCTGCAGCAGACAGCACCCCGACAGAGGCCCCTCCTGCCCGGCTGGCTCCTCCACCTGTCCCCCGGCCTTCCTCTCCTCCTCCGGTTCTCTCCTCCCAGTACCGGTCCGTGTTGCGCCCCCTGCTGGCCAGAGCCGCCCAGGAGCTGCGGCGGTTCTCCAGGCTGGACAGCCATCTAGGGGCGAGGTGGTGGTACTGCTGCACCGACGGCTGCTTCACAACACTGGTGATCACAGCAGCGGCGGTGTCTTCAGCTAGAATCCCCCGTCTGGACACCCGGGACGTGGACACGATGGGGTTGCGGTTGATTGTCTCCGCCGGTGTCTCTCGGTTGCCCTGGGTTGCGGTGGTCTGGAGCACGCGGCTGCACGGTGACAGGCTGCGCGACCTTCGGGCGATGAGCCTGGTGGGGATAGATGATAACATGGTGATGAACTCACCGAAAAACACACCGGGAGATGAATCCCTCCGTCTGGGAGTAAGTGCAGAGGGTTAACAGACAGCCGTACAGACCGGGGACACCGCGTTAATCCCGGTTTAACAGCTGGTTCACGTTGATTTACAGGTAGCTACTTAGCAACCACCGAGACGACAACAACCGTTTCACCTCATCGTGTAGCGTAGATGTCACTAGAACGCGCGGTGCATTCTGGGAAATGTGGTTTTACTGGACATTTCTGCGTCAGGGCTGGTGCTCATGGCGAGATGAGTATCTGATACACACTTCCGGGTTCGCTTAAATCAGGGGTCGTTGCAACCTGCGGCTCTTTAGCCCCTCTCCAGTGGCTCCCTGTGGATTTATAAAAAATAGTGGAAATGAATAACTGTTTTTTGTTTACATTTTCATTTTTATTTATCATTGTTGTAGGTCTATGGTACAACAGTACGACAGATTATTAGGGCCACATTGAGGAAAAAAAATAAATCTAAGATTTCGAGAATAAAGTCATAATATTATGAGAATAAAGTTATAGGTTTATGAGAAAAAAAGTCATAATATTTCAAGAATAAAGTCGTAATATTTCAAGCATAAAGTCATAATATTTCGAGAATAAAGTCATAATATTACGAGAATAAAGTCATAGATTTACGGGAAAAAAGTCGTAATTTTATGATAATAAAGTCATAAGTTTACGAGAAAAAAAGTCGTAATATGAGAATAAAGTCATAATATTATTAAGTAATAAATTCACATGTTATTTTCTTTTTTCTTAAAGTTATGACTTTATTCTCGTAATATTACGACTCTTTTTCTCGTAAAGTTATGGCTTTTTTCTTGTATAGTTATGGCTTTATTTTTGTAATATTACAACTTTTTTTCTCGTAAAGTTATGACTTTAATCTCATAATATTAAAAAAAATTCTTGTAAAGTTATGACTTTATTCTTGTAATATTACAACTTTTTTTATTGTAAATTTTGACTTTTTTCTCGTAATATTACAACTTTTTTCTCGTAATATTACGACTTTATTCTGGAAATCTCAGATGTTTTTTCCCTCAATATGGTCCTAATACTCCGCAGTACATTTGCACTTTGGCCCTCACTGCATTAGACTTATATTCTATATACTTAGACTATAAACTCTGTTACCTTCATCACAATGCTCAAATGTTTTGCGGCTCCAGACAGATTTTTATTTATTTATTTTTTTCTAAAATGTCTCTTTTGATAGTAAAGGTTGCTGACCCCTGGCTTAAATCTAGCTAAACTGCAGTGACGTACCTTGTTGCCAGGTTGCCAAGCGTTAAAGTTTTTTAAAGGTGCTTGCCTAAAATACCCGCTTGATTTACAGGATAGCTGTCCTGCATTTGATCATTCAGCACAATATAGAACAGCTGTTGACTGTTTTCCGTGAGATGATGCCACATTTGGCCAGTTTATTTACTGTATTGGACAGGCAGGTCAGTGCTGGTTGGGATTTCTGGTCCTTTCGTGAACATGTATTGTAAAGGACCTGAGAATAACAGAGCACAGGCAGTGACATAAATGTGATGACACAAGCAGTTGTTTTGTCAGTGTGTTTGACCTTTGATAGTTCAACATGGCCGCCAGATGGCATTAAAGCACAGTGCTGATGTTGTAGGATGTAGTACACAGGCCATTGCAGGCATATGTCATCATCTTCATCAAGTGTTTTCAGTTTTGGACAAAACATTGAGAATGGCTGAATACATTTTCATTTAATCAGGAAAATGACAATTCATGACTAAGAGAGAGAGACAGTAAACTCTAAACCCACTGATAAACAGCTGTCAAGAGTGTAGACATTGCAACAATATACTATAATCACATGCTAATTTACCTAGGTTCATTTTCTCAATGGGACACATAATGGTGAAATGTAATAGTATGGCTCAATCCCATCAGAAATTCTGCGCTTTCAATATCAAACTGTCTAATCATTCTTTAATCCATTCTACTTTTCCTATCTCAGACCTTTTATCTAATATAAATAGGAATGTCTTTCTCAACATCCTTCTCCTCTCGCATTTGTTTAGTTCATGAATGTTCATGTGTGTCGAGTAGGAAAAAGATGATTAGTGCATGCCATGTGTCACACTAAGATTTACTGTTTTGTAGTTTGTACAATCTGTACAGTTTTGTACAGTTGGTATAATTTATTGGGTGTGTTGTGTGCTGGCAAAAGGCTTACTGTGGCTCACCAGACATGAATCATGCTCTGCCATCATAAATCCACTGGCACCTTTACCAGCACTCCCTAAATCTAAATGACAGTGTGGGTTTGCTATTGTAGACACCTGATAATACATTCATTCTCTCCAACAAATACAGCTGAAGTTACCCACACTAACCTGTTGATGAAGCATTTTTAAAACTCACTATTGATCTCAACAACAATGAGATTTTGTGTGTCTTGAGACAGTCAGCTGCACAGTTGCAGGGACAGGAATGGATCGGCAAATATACGTGAAACTAATTTCGTTACAGGGTAAACTTCTCATCAAAGCAGCCAACTTTAATTGTATTGAAATAACGTCAAACACAATTCTGTCTTGCTGTATTGACAGCTCACTTGAAAGCAAGACGGGCTTCTTCATATTTTGGATTTGACTGGCAGTTTTACTTGATGATCACTACCAGTTTTTCTTTTCTTCCCTTTCAGAAATCGGTCCATTTTGCATTTTACATATTGTTTTGTTTTCTGAATAAATAATACAAACGAGCACTCTTGTTTCTTAATTGTCAAATGAATGGTGAAAAAAGTCTCCTCTCACTCACCTGTCTCGGGAGGTCAGAGGTCAGGGTCAGCAATGGAAAACCTTGGAGCTAATACCGGGTTTTATTCACCCTGTTTATTCAAAAGATAGTTTCAATAATAAAAAAACTGTACTGCTCCTGTGCAAAGAAAGAGAGTAAAGTCCATGTGTACAGAAAGGGAACACACCTTACAAAAAAGTAGTATACTTCAAGTTTATTTTATGAAGTATACATAAGTATAGTACCCAAGTATACTTTATGTAGTAAGTATACTAATATTAATGTACTAGTAGTATACTTGTACGTGTACTACTTTAATACTTCTTGGGATTAAATTGGCCCACTTTTTAGTTTATAAAAATATACTTTTAGGTATACTTTAAGTGTAAGAATAATAAACATTGAGTACACAACTAGTTTACACCTAAGTCTGATTTTGTACTGCAACTATACTATAAGTATACTGATAGTTTACTAGTTTTATACTTGCAGCCCACTTTTTAGTTTAAGAAAGTACACTTTAAAATACTATTAAACTATTAAACTGTAAGTCTACTAGTTTAATAGTTTTAATACTGCAAGTATACTTGTATATACTTGCAGCCCTTTATAGTTTATGAATGTGCACTTCAAAGTACAATCTCAGTAAACTAGTAGTTTAATATTTTTTATACGGCAAGTACATTTGTTGCCCGCTTTTTAGCAGAGATTAGAGTCTGCTACTCAAGAATACTTCATTATACTTTTCTTAAGTATATCTCAATCAAAAGATTAAGTACAAGTAGGACTATAAACCAAATATATTTTTCTGTATACTTGTCAATATGAGCCAAATATACTTAAGTATACTTGTGTTAAGTATATCTCTGATAAGTACATATAAAGTAAACTGAAAGTATATACTCTTATTTTAAGTTTAGAAGAAGTAGCACACTTTAATAAACTTCTTTTTGGTAAGGGTAAATGACAAGATTACTCTGTGATGGGTGTAACATTAAAACATTTCAGCACATCAAAAAAACTTGCATGGCCTATACTTGTTTTATATGTTTACACAAACATACCTACAAGTGTGTGTGTTTCATAGAAGAAAATGTAAGGTACACTTCAGATTATTTGGGCCTCAGGATGTCGTGAGAACACCCACAGATTAAATGTGAGTGAAGGAGGCTGATAATGGATTTACACACTCCAAGATGAAAGGAGGGAGAGGAATGGGAGAAAAAATGACACGACAGACTGAGTGAAAAATAGATGGAGACAGGCAGAGTGAGGGAATATAACAGATACACAGTGACTCTACAAACATATTGCATTATAGGAAATGTAATTGTTCTCAGTATGTGAGTTTGTTGTAACTGATAACTCCAGCAATTCATAAGGAAGCATGGCAAGACAGGTGAAAACTCCCAAATAGGTACTTTCCACGTCAGCCAAAAGGAGCCAGGCGCGCCCCCGCGCCAGCCAACAGGAGCCAGGCGCGCCCCCGCTGCTCAGTAAACTAACTACTAGTTTGCAAAAAACGTGCGTGTATGGTGTGATAGCGCGGGTTGCGTTCATATTCTGTCGGGAATATGAAAACCATAGTCAAACAGTAACCATACAGGAGTTACTTGCATTTTTAAGCTGTAGAAAAACAAATTGCAGCTTCTTATTATAGACTAATTCTTGAAAATAGAGTTTAAAGTGGCCAGTATTTGGAAATTTCATACTAGAAAACGCTCTCCCTCCACACCTGACCTGCAATTCCTGGGTCAACAGGTAAGCCAATTTTGACATTCAAAAATATACCAAATATGTGAGTCTATAACGTTAATTTGATGTATTTCATACACCACTGTCACATTACTGTTGATGAAACAATAATTATTTTGTTCCCATTAACAAAATAGGCTTAAATTAGCAAATTTATCTAATCTAGGTTCCCAAAATCGACAATCGCTATACACTAGCTAGCCAGTTAGCTTTAAGTTTTATTCACTTTATTCAATTATGTGAACATAACATAATTTGATAGCTTCATGTTACTTGGTGTGTAGCCTACTAATGCAAAATTGTTAAAGGTCCCATATTGTAAAACGTGAGATTTTCAAGTTTTGTACATTATAAAGCAGGTTTAAGTGATATATAAATACTGTTAAACTATCAAAATGCTCAATATATGGAGAAATACACACAGCCCATATTCAGAAATTGCGCATTTGAAACAAGCCGTTAGGATTTCTGTCCATTTGTGATGTCACGAATATACAATATTTAGACCATTACACGGTTTTAAACGTAAACATTCTAAATGTGTCCCAGTTTATTTCCTGTTGCAGTGTATGTAAATAAGATCAGCTGACAGGAAGTACACATGGACCCAAGCTGTTGCCTAGCAACGCAATACTGTTACAATTCCTTAAAATGCGCTAAAACGGAGCATTTCAGACAGAGGGGTAAATACAGGTATATTCAGGCCGACAATATGAGGAAAATAAAGTGTTTTTTGAATATTACAGCAAGTAAACATGTTCTTGCAGAAACACAAAATACAAGTATGAACCTGAAAATGAGCACGATATGGGACCTTTAATAACAATCTATAATTGTTGCCATTGGTTTCTGATTAATGTTAATTGGCTAAAGAGGTAGCATTAAAGCTAAATATTGATCCATAGCGCTTTTAGTGGTAAAAACAAAATTGAGTAAGTAAGGCTACCTTTAAAAAGTGTATTCATAAAACAAAACTGATTCAAAACAGCCAGGACCAACAACCTGGCTGAACAAAAGTGTGTGGCAGCCTGTTTTGACCAGTTGAAGATGCAGGTTATTAGTATTTTTTTCAGGTTTGTATATTATTATATTAGTATTTTATTGTACCATGTACAATAACAATAAAGCTTTCTATTCTATACTATTCTATTATTGCCAAGCCAACAATAGCCAAGTTATTATAGCTTATATCCTCCTGGGAACCAAGTTAAAAAGTGTCTTCCAATTACTTTTTTTTTGTGATTTCCTTCCTATTTAGGGTTAAAAGAAAATCTTAACAATTTAGGCTTGTTAAACTTTATTTTTATTGTCCACTCTAGTGGACTACAGGACTATTTCAGTGTGAAAAGACTAAAAAAATGAACAGATTATGGCTGTAGAGTGATATTAAACAAAGAATACATTCAAATTGATTAAAAAAAACAACACATGCCATATCACTGGAAAGCTTAGGATGTCCTCTTTACAATACACCAGTGGTTGATAGAGTAGGTGAAAAGAGTAAGAGGATATGCATGTGAACAAAATGTCCAATACAGAGGACACATATGTCAATAGGCTGGGTCTCAGGAGGATACACCAGATGTGGCATTTGATGTCTTTGTTGTATATTTCAGCTACTGTGTCTTTTAAATAGGCTAAAATGAACTACATCAAATAAATATAAGCATAGTATTATTTATTGCAAGTTTCCAATCAACTATAACTTTACAAATGAAGTCAAACGAACAAAATATCTCCACTAGGCAGAGATGAGAGGTTTACGAGCAGCACCTGAAGGCAGCACAGAGAGGCGTTTCTCTGCGTCGCCTCCTGCCTGTTCACCCTGTTCAGCCTGCTCTCTCTCTCTCCTCTTCCTCCTCCTCCAGCCTCCACCTCCTCCTCTTCTTCCTCTTATTTCTCACCGCATCTCCTCCACCACCTGCCACAGCAGCGACGCAGCGATGGAGAGCTGCTGCACATGATCATCAAGCTGCACGGAGAGGATTGAGAAAAGACGCACAGAGAGAGAGAGCGAGAGCGAGAGCGAGAGAGAGATAAAAGAGAGGAGACACCGAGAAAGAGAGAGAGACCTGAGCGGAAACAGAAACATATGGTTCGTCTGAAGAGCGGCTGTTTGTGAGGACTGCTGACAACTTATTCAACCACCTTGATGCAACTATAAAGGCACATTTGATTCATCTATCTTTTTTTAACACTTCTTTTTTTGTGTGTGCTCTCTCTCACCTGTGCTGCTGCTTGCACACACCTCTCTGTTGGTTTAGTTTGTGCAGGCTGGATTGCGGTTGTTTGCACCTCCCTGAACACGTACATCATCATCACAAGACCTGCTGCAGCCTACAAAAAGCTTCTTGCAAAGAAGGAAATTGAATTACACAAGTTATTCCCACAGAAGAAGAAGAAGAAGAAGGAGGAAAAGAGTGGCTGGCTGTCTCTTCAGTGTCTCCTCTGGGCCCAACAGGAGTCTCATAGACCCTCCTCTCTGTTCTCTTCTTCTCCCTCCTCTTCCTCGGTAACAAGCCATGTCTGGACACACTGTGACCATCCCGGACGACCGGGCGTTTGCCAGCTTCAAGGCGGAGTGTCTGTGCGAGGAAGGCTGGAGTGTGAACCACAACAAGGGGGGCATCACGGTGTGGACTCAGGGTCTGGAGGAAGGGAAGTCCATCCACAAAATCAAGGTGAGACTATATAACCTCAGGTATATATGAAACACAAGATATAGTGCAAAGTACCCTAGAATATGTTAAAATACAACAAAGTGTGAATTAGATAAGATAAGATAAGATATTCCTTTATTAGTCCTGCAGTGGGGAAATGTGCAGTGTACAGCAGCAAAGGGGATAATGCAAAAAACAAGATGCATCAGCTAACACAGTAAAAAAAAGAGCTAAACAAAGTGAAACATGTATATACAGTATTGACAATAAACAGACTATTAACACAATTGCACTAGTGGAAAAATGATATTGCACAGTATGAATTACACCTGAGTAGTACTGATGGTGTACAGTAAAGTGCAGTTCTTGTCAGTTTTTTGGTGTGTATGCGGTCTACTGGGAGCAGTGCTGGTTGTGGAGTCTCACAGCTGCAGATCTGTATAGTTGGGAATAAAGAAACCTCAGGTATGATGAAACACAAGGTATAGTGCAAAGTCCCTAGAATATGTTAAAATACAACAAAGTGAAAATTATATCTGTATACTTCAAGGAATAAAGAAACCCTGCCGTATAATCCAGTTGGCAGGGAAGTGCTTTTTCTAAATTCCCATATGATTCAAACTGCTGACATGCTTTAAACTGCTGCTTTTTGCTGCATGCAGGTAGTTGCAGATGCTTCTCCAACACACTAACAGTTTATTGCATTTCAAAGAATTGTATTGTATGTAGATGACACAGCATACTATATACTGTATGTTGTCCCTTTGTAAACACACAAACTAGGGATGCACCTATCCTACTTTTTCAGTCCCGATACCTGGGTTTTGGGTATTGGATCGGTTCTCTGTATCGGCCGATACCCAAAACCCAGGTATCGCTATATCGACAGTGTTTAGTTAATAAGCTGTAAGCCTCACTGTGTGGAAGTGACTGGGATCAGTCTTTTATGTGTAAGGCAACATAAGGCTTTATTTAAACATCGCTTTCCTAACTTTGTAAAACAAAATATAACAAATAAATAAATAGATATAAATTTACTGAAATGTTATTTATTATTAAAATGAATCATACACCAGCAACTTGGTAAAAAAATCTTAAAAATTAACAGGAATTACAATTCAGGGTTTAAACCTTTTTAATGCAGCAACAAATTGGTCAAAACTTAAACAGGAATTAAAATGCCAGTATATAATGTATATAAACATAGAACTGATTGTCACTGATACCTGATATAGCTATTTGAGTCAGTGTCAGCCTGATATCCAATCCGGTATCAGTGCATCCCTAACACAAACAAATAGTTAATAGTCCCAATATGATGCAAACAGTGCAACTATAAAGCCTGCAGTGTGTGACTTGTTTTTAATATCACTGTTTAGTCAACACATCCTGTGTTAGATTCACTAACCTATTTATAAATGTGTTCAGTGGTGGGGTTGTGAATCTATGCCTGATGCACACTATTGTACTATAGAGAAGTGAGAGGCTCAGTCGGGAGGCAGGTTTAGACACTATTATCCTCTGCCAGTGAAACTATTTTCAGGTCTCTTCCCAAAAAACACATGAGGTAGTGTTGAGTATAATGTGTCAGCCTGCTTTGTTGACTTCATGTGGATTTGGTTTTGCATACCGTTTTGTCATTTGACAGCACAGGGAAGTGAAGAAAAGCTGAAATAGTACAATAGACAATAGAACTGACTTTGGCTGAAAAGAAGAGTCAATACACAGTAAAAAAAATTGATGAGTTCAGTTATGAATCAAAGTTTTTATTCAGTGGTTATGGCTTCTGAAATTTGAGGATTTGCTGTTTTTTTTTCAGTTTATTCTGAATTGAATATCTTTGGGTTTATGACAAAATATGCAGGTTAAATACATCATTTTAGGCTCTGATAAATTGTCATTATTTGTAGATATTTTATTAACTCAGTGATTAACCTGCCCTAGAACTGCACTCCAGTTTGACATCAATACAATGAGAAAAAAAAAAATGTAGTTCCTTCCTGATCATTGTTTAGGTAAGATGATATCGTGACAGGCATGTGAAAGTACTTGATGAGCAAACTTTGTTATCAAGTCAAATAGCAGTCGTGGCAGTTGGTCTCAGATGTGAATGTTTGTCTTGGGAGTCGATGTGGAGGCGCCACCTGAACAGCTGTGTCACTTTAAGCCGTGGAAAAACTGCTGCGTACCGTCTAACACATTATAGTTGACCTTGTCATTAATAGTTCTGGGACAGAGACACAGACGAAAAGACTAATTCAGCACATTTGTGACAAAAGCATACATACATGGGAATAGAACATTAAAGAAGTAGTTTGCACACACGTTAAGATACGAAGTGACAGTTTGATACAACTTTCAGCTCCTTTTTTAATTATATAGTTAGAGAGCATCATCAATTATTTGAATACAATTAAGTGTTGTCGGCCATGATGTAGTTTGTTGGCTCAGCAGGTGATCATGTCTCGCCCTGGCTGTCTTAAGTCGCCTACTTACAGTACAATCACATTCTGTATATTTACGTAAATGGTGAAAGATTTTCATCCAAACAATGTGGAAAGTTTGACTTGTTCTGCATCTTGCCACCAATTCTAGCATATAAATTAGGAGAAGTTGAAATTGAATCACATTTTCTTTTGTATTGTCCGTACTATGATGAGTTAAAAAATATCTATTTTAAATGAAATGTCTGTTCAATATCCAGAAATGTTTTGGTGCTCAGATGATAACAGAATGGATTTGCTATTTAATTTGAATGCTTATAAGTGGCTACATTTGTTTCTCAAGCTTGGAAAAAACATTAGGATGGTCGATTTGTATCGTACTATTTGTAAATGATGTTGCTACTCTGGTTTCTGCCTTTGTCTTTTTCTTTATTTTCTAATTAATTGTGTCTTGTAAGCCTGTTTGGGCTGGGCATATTATGTATGCATGTCACAATAATAATCAAATCAAATGAAGTAGCAATTGGGAACGACAGCCCCCTGGAATTTGTTAAAATTTATCAATAAATTAAAAAAGATATCCCTGTTATACTTGCAGTTCACTTTGCCAGTGTACACTACAGTCTCCGCTTAGCCTCGGACCTGACTGACTGGCAATTTAGTGCTTAACTGGCTCAAAATCTCTCGTAGTGTTGTCACTTATACTCTAAGACAGATTTTGCTTCACAGCTGACAGTTTTTCGGGAGGTTGCTTCCACGTTTCTGACTTTTAAAGTACATTCTGCTCTGACCTGACATAAAAATCTGATTACTGGGATACATTGTCCTCTGTGTAAACGTGTGTATGCTTTCCTGCTGGTGTATCCGGGTACGAGGAGCGTGAGCAAGCCACCAGGTGTTTACTTTGTTAAATAAAGTGGTGTGTGTGTCTGTGTGCCAATGGGTGTGCAGGGGTTACAACAGTGGAGGGATCTTCCAAGCCCCCCACTATCTACTGTATCTTTGTACCTGTGAGGCAGTGTGTGTGTCTGTGTGTGTGTGTGTTTGTGTGTGTGTGTGTGTGTAGTGAATGGGCCAATCAGGATGGTGTAAATCAGCCTCATTTGGCTGTGCGATTCCTCAGGGTATGTCCTGTATGCAGAAGGAGAGGTGTATCACGTCTGCATCAGCTGGGAATAAAAAGTGTGTGTGTGCGTGTGCGCGTGTGCAGAGGGTAAGGACAGGTGTGTTTCCTCAGGACAGCTCTGCAAACAGAGAGAAGTAGAAAGTGCACACAGACACACATTTAGAATTTCAGTGGGGCTCCTACTGTATCTAAACCTGCCACTTTATCTTTATGTAAATACGGCAGTTGGAGGAGCTTTATTTTGCATCATTCAAATTTGAATTCAAAAGGGCTTTATTGGCAATGGTAAATATACATCTACATTGCCAAAGCAAGTGTGAAATAAACAAAACATGTACATACAATAAGTAAAAATATGTTTACACAGCGCTGGGTAACGTTGCAACGCTGTGATAAAACATGTAAATATAAATTGGTAAAGTTTAACTTAAAAATACAAACAGAATTTTTTTTTTATTCTGCTCGTATATATACAGTATATAAGGATAAGTAAAGTTAACTTAAAGGTCCAGTGTATAGGATCATGCGGTATCTAGCGGTGAGATGAGGAGATTACAACCAACTGAAGCCTCTCCCGTGTGCCAAGCGTGTTGGAGAGCTATGGTGGATGACGCGAAAACACGAATGACCCTCTCTAGAGCCACTTTTTGTAAGACTAGGTAATTTGGAGCAGAGCCAGTGCGTAGTGGTGGTTTGAGTGATGTACTGTACCTGTTAAACCTGCCCTTTAAGGGAACAGTGTGTACTGTTTAGGACCTGGCAGTATCTAGTGGTGAAGTTGCAGATTACGCCTCCCGTGTGCCAAGCGTTTAGGATTGCTACGGTGGCCAAAAACTGAAAACGTGAACGGCCCTCTCTAGAGCTAGTTGTCGTAAGGGTGCTTAGAGTGTGTGTGTACGTGGGAAGTGAGTGATGAAGCAAGAGAGAGGGAGCGGCGGCGACGGGAGCGAGTAACGTTATCGACTCGCGCGCAAGCAGGACAAGTTAACAAAGCTTGGTTTGTCCGTTCCGGGCTACTGTTGAAACATGGCGGTGCAACATGGCGAACTCTGTGAAGAGGACCTATATACACTCACTTTATTAGGCACACCTGTTCAATTGCTTGTTAACACAAATTGCTAATCAGCCAATCACATGGCAGCAACTCAATGCATTTAGGCATCTAGACATGGTGAAGACGACTTGCTGGAGTTCAAACCGAGCATCAGAATGGGGAAGGAAGGGGATTTTAAGCGACTTTGAACGTGGCATGGTTGTTGGTGCCAGACGGGCTGGTCTGAGTATTTCAAAAACTGCTGATCTACTGGGATTTTCACGCACAACCATCTCTAGGGTTTACAGAGAATGGTCCGAAAAAGAGGAACTATCCAGTGAGCGGCAGTTGTGTGGACGGAAATGCCTTGTTGATGTCAGAGGTCAGAGGAGAATGGGCAGAGTGGTTGGAGATGATAGAAAGGCAACAGTAACTCAAATAACCACTCGTTACAACCAAGGTATGCAGAATACCATCTCTGAAAGCACAACACGTCCAACCTTGAAGCAGATGGGCTACAGCAGCAGAAG